>JARPMJ010006378.1:0-53214 GCA_033366665.1 Phoxinus dragarum
TTAAAATATGTCTGAACATTTCATACCACAGTTTTTTAAACATATGCACACATATACAGACATTACTGAGGGTCACTATGGTGGACAGTAGGGAAACACACTGAGGTCAGACACACACACACACACACACACATTTACCTGCTGTCTCTCAGGCTGTGGGCACACACACACGTATCTGGCAGCCAGTGCTGCGGTGTGTCCCTCTCCTAATATGATCTTGATCTGTTCTACTTACAGTCATGGCTGTAAAGTTCTGTATTGTGTTAGTGAGTTTGTTGATGTAGAGGTCTCTGACTGAACTGTATTTGTGACTGTGAAGGTGGAAGTGTGTCTCGGTCTCGATCTCTCCTGTCCTACACTGAACACACACTCTCTGCTCTCGGGGTATTTCTGTGTCTGCCGGTCTCGATGGCGAGACTGTGTTCACTCAGCCTGTACTTGCTCAGGATCCGTCTCTGCTTTGTGTCTCTCACACTCTGGAGATATTCTCCAGTTCATAATTTGATTTCAGAGTATCGATAGAATATAATTTACTTTGTGTTTTGGTTTCCTGATCCCAATGTTCCAGATATGTATGTTTAGATTGTTGATAATTTGGTTTATTCTGATGTGTGTGAGAGAAGCAGTGCTGGTCTGAGACTGGTCAGTGTTAGTAGAGTTAGTCGGTTAGTAAGTCTCAGCAGCTGACTGAGGGAACTCTTTTCGGGGGTTCAGTTCTTGGGTTTGTAGTGCTTAAAATGTAGTGATTCTGTGGGACTTGATTTTAGATGCATCCAGAATTTGAGGGATCCTTTTTGCATATTAACAATCAATGGGAATCGGCCTAATTCTGCCCTGCATGCATTATTGGGTGTTTTGCCTTTGTAATTTTAGTATCATTTTGCAGAATTCTGTGTGTAGGGCTTCTGTTGGATGTCTGTCCCATCTAGTGTAGCTCTGATCACTGAGTGGACCCCAAACCTTACTTCCATACAGCGCAATGGGCTGAATAACACTATCAAAGATTTTACACCAGATTGGGATCGGTAATTCAATGTTTTTGGAATTTTTTCTTAATTGCATATAGAGCTCTTCGAACTTTATCTCTGAGCGCATTCACTGCCACACTGAAGCTCCCCGATGCAGTGATGACCCTGGCCAAGGTAAGTGTACTGCATCGTGTGCTCTAGGCTGGTGCTGCCTAGACTGAACTGGTATCTGTGTTCCTGACATCTGGGCTTCTTCTGGAAGACCATAACGTTGGTCTTTGTGAGGTTGACTGACAGGGCCAGTTCTGGCAGTAGTCTCTCCAGCAGGTCCAGGTGCTGCTGTAGTCCCTGTGCGGTGGGTGACAGCAGGTCGTCTGCGTACAGTATACAGCTTAATGCTTCTGTCCTGTAGAGTGAGTCCAGGGCCTGTAGACTGTTCCAACTGCACCGCTAGTTCATTAATGTAGATGTTGAACAGCGTTGGACTCAGGCTACAGCCCTGCCGCACTCCTCTTTTCTGGGGAAGAATTCTGTATGTTTGTTGCCAATTCGTATTGCACATTTGTTGTTAGATACAATGATTTTACAATGTCAATAAACTTTACACCCTACACCACTTTGTAAAAGTTTGTAATATATCCGTTGTGCCAAATAGAATCAAATGCTTTTTTGAAATCGACAAAGCATGCAAATATTTTTCCGTTTTTGGTCTGTTTTACGTGTTTATTTGATTAGGATGTGTAGGGTGTATAATGTGGTCAGTAGTTCTGTGGTTTGGAACGAAGCCAATCTGACTCGAGCTCAGGACATCGTGTTCGTTAAGGAAGCTTACTATTCTATTGTTTAAAATACTGCTAAATAACTTCCCCAGATTACTGCTCACACAAATGCCTCTGAAATTATTAGGGTCCAATTTATTTCCACTCTTATGAATTGGGGTAATAAGTCCTTGGCTACGGCCGCCTGCAGCTCAGGTGTGCTGTGTTTCAACATCTCTCCTAGAATGCTGTCGGGACCACAAGATTATCTTACCTTTTTGGCTTTTGAGTTTGTTTGTCAATTCTTCATGTGTAATTGGAAGTCAAGTGGATTTTGATTATTTTTTAATTGTCTCTTCATAAGTTTGTAGATTTTGTTTGATCAGATTATAATTGTTATTGAGTTGTTTGATGGGATTTCTTTATATAAGTTTTCAAATGATTTGTCCAAATTTCTCCATCCTGTATTGGTAGGTCTTGTGGTTTTGTTGATGCTCAGATTATTCCACATATCCCAGAACTGATTCTGATTTATTGAATGTTCTAGTTCTTGTATACTTATGGTCAGATGGTGTTGCTTTTTCACTCTAATTGTGTCTTTATATATTTTTAGTTTTGAAAAGTATTCAATTCTTATGTCAGTGTTGTATGGTTCTTTATGTTTCAGATTTGATAATTTTCTAAGTTGTTTTATCTTAAAGTTTTGCACTCTGAGTCAACCATTTTTCAACTTTTGGAGTCTTTTTAGTGTATTTTTTGCCTTTCTTTTTCAATTCACTTTTGTGCTGCTTTTTAAATATGTAAATTGATTTCATTTGTAGCTGAATTAACACCATCTTTAGTTGTTTCAAATTTCTTATTAATAATGTATTTATTAGATTTTTAAGTTCTTCAGAACCGAGGGCTTGGACAAATTTGTCTGCGCTGTCTGCAGCCCATCTGTATCTCTGCTGGACCTGATGCATGCGGCAGGTTTCCAGTCTGTTTTGTTCTGGTGTGTGTTGTGTTTTGATATAGATGTTAGTTTGGTTATGGTCAGAATAGCGGAGTTTGCTGTTTGACAGTGAATGCATTGAAGGAGGATGGGTCCATGTCAGTGATGGCATAGTCAACTACACTAGC
This sequence comes from Phoxinus dragarum, assembly GCA_033366665.1. Lineage (NCBI taxonomy): Eukaryota > Metazoa > Chordata > Actinopteri > Cypriniformes > Leuciscidae > Phoxinus > Phoxinus dragarum. Next base: position 2,849 of record JARPMJ010006378.1, read on the forward strand.
TCCAAGACCTGAACAACACGTGAACCTCCCTAAAGAGTCCCCCCTGGTCCCTGCCGTTCAGTATGTACAGGCCTGAGGCTCGGCAGAGCTGCACCAGCTCTCTACCGCTTTTATTTACCGTTTGGTCAAGGTTGTTTCTCGGTGGAAGTTTTCTTGTGAGACTCTGGGGGTTTTGACCAAACACATATTCATTGCCCTTTGGATCTATTTCATCAGGTTCAGATCCAGTTCTTGCATTAAAGTCTCCACACAGCAGCACGTTTCCCTGGGCCTGGAAAACGGCTGATTTCTGTGTGGATGTTGTTGAGATATTCCTCGTCATGATAAGGGGAATCCGCTGGGGGGAATGTAGATGGCACAGAGATATGTGTCTGTAGTTGAAATACCAATTTGGTTTTTAACCAGCAATGAAATTTTCCAACTGTAATAATAGAAATGTGTTTGGCCAGATCCTCCCTGTACCACACCAGAATCCTCCCGAGTCTCGTCCACGATGGACTGTACTTAGTTTAACTGAGGGCACAATTACTTCATAGTAGCCTGAGGGTGGGGGTGTCGGGGCATGTAGGGGTGATTCCCCGCCGGATCGGGGGGGTGTGTCTGGGCATGTAGGGGTGATTCCTCGCCGGGGTCGGGGGTGTGTGTCTAGGCATGTAGGGGTGAATGGGCCGGTAGTGTTCTGGAGTCGGTAGTAGATGTCTCGATGGGGGTGGGGTGCGCCCAGGGCTGCGTCTTAAGGGTCCTTGCAAAAATGCGCATTGCATCTCTGTGCAGGTGGAGTCCGTCGTACAGGGGTTGGGGGCTGATGTGGTGTTGTGGTTGTGGTGGTGGACCAGGTGCACGTTTGGCAGTGCAGAACATCTGCGGGAAAATTTCAGTGTTGATGTTGTGGATGATGTGTGGTACACTGTAAAATATTTCCAGGATTTCACAACATATAACTGTAATATTTCACAATAAATTGCAGTATAACCAATTCACAGGCTTTAACTGTGATATTTCACAATATAATACTGTATTTAGACTTTTATAGTGAAAATAATGCAAGGCGGGACTATTACAATAAACAACTGTGAATTCCGTCTTTTCGCGCTGAAACTGCGTCATCTGAGCTCTCATCTCCTCCGTGCTCTCACTCGATGGATTCAGCGGCCGGTAAGTGAATTACCGGCACATCCTTTAAAATCCTTTAAAATATCAAACTTTGTCATTTTGGTGGCTGTTTTTTTATATGATAGTCAGGGCCGTTTGAAGGAATTTTGGGGGCCCCAAGCAAAATGGACATGGAGGCCCCCCCCCCCCCCCATTATTATATAATGTTTAATAATGATTTATAGTGCTGTAAATTAACAGTTTATTGTACACACATTATGTCTATCATATAATATATTAGGTATCGGTGTAATGATTAAAAAATGTTTGTAAACCTTTAAAGAACCATTTTTTTTAAACATCTATAAACATTACATAGATAGACGGACCAGATATTCCTAACACTTTGTTAAGGGTTACTAGTTGGTTTGTAAACTGTCTATAAACATTATCTGGAAGGTTATTATAAAGTTGCGACAGATGACTATAATACCTTGTTAAATGGTTACTAAACAGTACCAGTAAAACACGTGGGTTGTCCTGATACTGTACTTCAAAATGTAACAGTGTAAAAATTGCCACACAGAATAAAGTAACTGTTCAAGGTCCATTGGTAACTTATAAAATAATGTCATATTTGCGTAAACTGTTACCGTATATCACACAACACTAGCACATTAAGATAAGCTATGAAAAAATTCATGTTCCTCTGCCTCTTCTGGTTAAATACTGTTTATAGATGGGTTAAAAGACTGTTTGCTAACTGTTAAATGACAATTAACTAAAGATTAATAACTAACAATTTACCATCTATTAATGATTGGTTATTATAGTGTTACCGAAAAGATATGTTAGCATTTCCATATTTTGATATTAGAAGGGAAGGGATGCAGCTGCTTTCACAACTAGCCTGCCAATGCTTAAAAATCATCCAAGCTAATGATTGATGCACATAATTTATTGTGTGGTTTTTCCTAACCCCCATAAATAGATTATCACGGTGGAATAGTTAGTTGGCTTTAGCATGCTATGCCACTTTCATCAAAACCTATTACAAGCTATAGCAATGTCATGTCATTAAATACGATAAACAGTGATTCTGGAACAGATCTGCGTCTTCCCTATCCCGTTAAAGAAACATATTACAGCAAAAGAAAAGTTGCACTAACTGTTCGTTACCAGCAGCATTTGCCGTCAGGCAGGTAACGTTAGCTAACGTTAACATAAACATATTTTTGCTAGCCTACCTGCTGCAAAATTACACCATTTGTACAAGACAAGTAGAGCTATTTTATCCAGTGTAATTTATCACTTACCACTATCTTGTTTTTCTTTTTCTTTTCTGCCTTCCTGAAGCATAATTCCGCTTCATTATGACTACCGAGGAGGTTTTGTATTTTGCCGGCCGCAGAGATCGCGTGGTTGGCTGGCTGCTGTCAGCGAGAGGGGCCCTCTTGTGGGGTATCCCGATAACAGTGTCATTGCACTTTACTGCATTGACTATCAAAGGGGCGCTCACACAGTTTGTCGTTGCATTTTATTCTTAACCAGTCGTTGTCTTGGGGCCCCAGGCCAGCTCGGGGCCCCAAGCAATTGCTTGGTTTGCCTGCCTTGTCGCGACGGGCCTGATGATAGTGCATGTTATTTAAAAGTATGAACCAAATTAGCGTTTGTTGTAGGTGCTGTTGTCATGTTTTTGTAACTTAGCCGAAGCAGACTCGCGTCTAGGTTTGAGCGCGCAAATTTGAATGAACAGACGTTGGTTGTAGTGTTAACGTTAATTGTACCGTATTAAGTTAGTAACGTTAACTGTGGGACACGTTAGCTAAAGTTACATCGTCGAAATTTTTTACTTTTGCTTAATGCTTTTCTTAGTTCTCTAACAGCGTTCTCTTTTCCCACAGCATTTTTCTATGGTGACCACCGGGAAATAAAGTTAAACGTTATAAGGTAAGCTGTGGCCTTATATGTGGGTATGACAGTTATTATCAACTAGATCAACTATAGTGTTGTCAATTTGGGCAAATAAATGCTCAAATACAGTTCAAATGTCATAAATTCATCTCAAATTAGTAACGTTAGCTGAACTTTATCATTTTCTCCCCTGCTTTGTGTGTGAAACGGAGCAGCCATTTGTCTGTCAACAGAAAAATGAAGTGTGTTGCAAAACAACTGGATGATTTTATTGTGAAAAAGATATAGTAAATTAAATGTTTATCACTGAATTAGTGGAGCTTCGTTAGTTGTGCTATTCTACATTAAAAACAGGTCGACATCTGGAGATATTAGGAGCCATTTTGTCTGAACGGGTAATAACGTTAACTAATTCTAGGAGGAAGAGTTACGATCAGTTACAAGCAGGAACAGACATAGGGAGATGGACAGGCCAACATGCTCTTACTCCATCCTCTGCAAACAGTACGTGCACGTTGTTGTAGTGCATAATGCTTGACCTGGGTAAATCACACACCTCTACTTTGTTGCCAGACTATTTTTGATTGTGTGTTTGTGATGGAAAAATGTTTTTCAGTTGCTGTTATTTAAATGTTTGCTGTTTAACTGTATCACAGTAACTTAATGTCACCTTGTTAAAACTGAGCTAACTTTAGTTTAGCTTTGTACTGTAAATTTTCATCCCACTTGAATAAAACTAACAGCTTTCTTCTGTCTTTTTGTTTATAGGTGCTTCTTGGGCATCAACCCAGAGATGGCAGAGGCAGAGAGGACACATAAACCAGCAAGTCTGTACACTGATCAGGGAGCTCTTGACTTAAAACGGATGTCAATCTAATGTAAGCAATCTAAACTTCAGAGCGGTACTAACGAAACACTGTCTATGTGTTAAGATAGATGTAGTTATGCAGTTAGATGTTTAGTGTGTCATGTCGTGGGAGAAGAGTGGAGATAACAATCCGGGATTCTGGGAACTTTTTGCTGGTGATTTCTGCCATTTTGCGGACAGCATCAGCAGTATTGGTGCGCAGCGAGTGAAGGTCATTGGTCCCAGTGAGGATTATGACACATGAGGGGTGTCCTGTGAAATCTCATAATGATCTGGTGGGCGTGGCCAGTGTGCTGCATCGTTTTGCAGAGACTTTCTGATGTGGGAAGAGTTTCTGTGGGTCCAAGAACTTTCATTGGAGTCCATGAGGAGGAGAACATCTGGATCAGGTTCTGGAGGGTGGGCAGGGGAGGGTTGTGTTCTGCAGGTGTCTGTGTGTTTGTGGCAGGCTCGCTGTCTGTGTTTGTGTAGTCTGTAGTAAGAGCTGTTCTGTGATGAAGTGTGTTGTCTTCTGTGTTTTTCTGTAACTGCTCTCTTATTTCTTGCATCTGTCTGGAGAAGTTCTCCTCTTTTCTCTCGTTGTCCTCCTCTAGCTTGCAAATCTGTACGCGGAGAGTTTGGTTTTCTCCTTGCAGTTCTCTGAGAGCTCTGCTGAGTTCAGTGATGGAGGAGTTGGTGTCTTTCTTCAGCTGCCTGAGCTCATCTTGAGCTCTTGGATGTAAATGTTTGTGTTGCGTGTGTCTGAGAGTTTCACTTGAGTGTGTTCTCTGAATTCAGTGAAGTCCAGTTCCAGCAAAGCTAAACTGTCTCTCAGTCGACGGTCTGATGGTGCGGGTGAAAGAATGACTGGGCCTCCTCCTCAGAGTCTGTGCCGTGTGTGTGAGGCTCGTCTCTCTCCTCCTCTACTCTGGCCTTCAGCAGGGGGAACATCTACCTCAAATGAGTTCAGGCTAGCCTCATTGCCTTGCAGAAGGAAGGTGCCTTTAGTGTAGTACGTTATGGTGAGGATTGGGTTGTCTGTGTCCAGCATGTCGTCTTTGCATATGGTTAGTCTTCCACCTCGACCGATTCCTTCTTTAAAAATGTGCTGGAATTCCTCACAGATGGCTGATTTCCATGCAGTTATTAAAGTGGTGTAGAAGATTAGATTGTTCTTGATTCTTCTCCCATTGAGAATTAATGTAGTCCGCAAAGATCAGGGTTGTCTCTGAGAGTTTTCTCTTTGTGTTTTTATTCTGGCCTGTACACTCCTGCACTTCTCTGGGTAAAGCACCTCCCCCCTGCACTCTGTCTGCGCCAGGGTTGCCATGGTGATCGGGCGGGGCACTGGCCCAGACTGCAGCTAACTTTTAGTTTATAATAGTGAGAGATTTGACCAGAATAAAGTAAAAAATATACAGTTTTGTTCAAGATTTTTTCCAGTTAAAGTTAATCTCTCTGTTTAGATTGTGTGAAGTTTTCAGCTGTAATTCCTTTAAATACACCTTTCACGTTTTGGAGGGAAAACTCCAGTTAGCAGATAGAGTGGTGATCCAGTAGCCAGATGCTAATCCACAGATTTGTGTCTTCTTTCTTTTATTATAAATGTATTTTCTAGTAAAAAAAAATCAGTCTTTACCCGATTCCAAGTTGTTGCTCTGTTGTTTGTTCTTGTTTGTTGTAGTTATCTCACTCTCTGTCTCACTTTTTGGCTCAATCTTTTATAATTATATTAGGGACTCATTTTTAGAGTGGCTGATCTCTAGAGTGCCCAAATCTCTCTTATACATGTTTAATTCTATGTATATTTTTTCATACCATTAATGGATTCGGCATCATATATAATCATTATAATAACATTAGCAGCTAAGTACGATACATGGTAACCATGTTGAAGGGGAAATCAATCCCTTGAACGGGTGCCATCAATTGGAGTAGTTTTTTATTCCAAACTCAGAGACTGATCCTGTCTCACTGGCTTTCAATGAAGTAAACCACATGTCTGTCAACCACTGTAACTCTGCTAGATACGCAGGAAAAGGAAGTCTGGAAAATGTCTGGCTTTAAGCAAGTCCTGTGGCTGACAAACAAAAGCTTCCAGAACTGTTTCAGCAGATCTTAGAGTTAAAGCAGAGCTATGCATTTAGGGAATTTCTTTGCTGTATCTCACTTTTGCTCGCAGGTTTCTCTATAGAGCTCCCCCTACAGCTTCGGAATAGATATTTGACAACACTGTCGTAAAAACACAGTCATTGGCGACTCTCAGATACCAGAGGCTATCAATGACAGAGATCAATGACATCAAAGCAGATGGGACATTTTTTTAAACGTCTTCTACATTTCAGGTTCGAACAGCGCGAGGGAGCGCAGTAATGACCGAATTTTAGCACAGGCACCAAGGGGAAATGAGACGACCACCATTCAATCCGAAAAAAGTCATATAACCATTCAAATGACTCAGAAGCTGTTCAGTTAAGGTAAATTAAGCTAAAAAAAAAACTGCATAGTTCACCTTTAATACCATTTAGGCTTAGATGGCTTTAATAACTTTAGCCATCTAAATGGCTAAATTTAATAACAAGAAACATTTATGCTTACAGATGTCTTATATGTCTCATACAGCCCTATGTCTTACATTCTGTCTTTGCATAAAACTTAAAATTAAAACAGATTGCTTAAATTGTTTTTGCTTTCAAAGGTACAGCATCACTACTCTTTATTGTTATGAAGGTGAAGGTGGAACGAACCCAATCGCAGACAGAATGCACTAACACAATTTATTGTTGACAAAACAGAGAAAACAAAACCCACGAGGGGGCAAAACAAGACTATAGACAGGACAATGGAGAACTAACTAGACTCAGACAGATAACTACAAGAAACAAATAACTAATACTGGTAATAGCGTAACAGGACAACAGCTCTTGACAAGATACTCACGGACTGACATAGGTTTGACATGGATTAACAATGAACCGACACAGGACAGCAAACACAAGGGGATTAAATAGGGAGACTAATGATAACATAACAGGTGACACAGGTAAAGCAATAATGACGAGACTAATGATAACATAACAGGTGACACAGGTAAAGCAATAATGACTAACGAGGAGAACAAGGAGGGCGGGGCTAGAAGACGAGACAACACAAGCACATGGCCCAACAAGGCCATGTGTTTGCACATAAAACATGGGTCTGTCATGATCCTGCCTCAAGACCTAATGAAAGACGATGACTAGATGGCAGAATCATGACAGAACCCCCACCTTAAGGAGCGGCTTCCAGACGCTCTCAAGGGTACATCAAACACGGGACATGACGGACTGAGACAAAGACACAAACCAACTAAACATGACAAATAACATTAAAGGCAGACACGAAAACACAACGACAGGGTTGGGGTGCAACAATAAAAATAACAAACACTGGAGGGGGGGGCGGAGGAACAAGAGAGTTCATAGGGGAATGTCCAGGGTGGGTGGGTGGGACTGTGGTCTTGGGTTTAACGGGGTGAGGGTTGAGGGCGAGGAATCCGAGCAGACTTGGACGGGGAGACACGTGGAACAGTCTTGGGGGAAACAGACTGGGACGGGGTGACACATGGAACAGTCTTGGGGGAAACCGACTGGGGCTGAGTGCAGACAGGGCATGACCGGGGAAACACAAGGCGACTTGATAGGAGTTTTGATAGGGACAACAGGGGGCGACGATACGGGACGAATCTTGATGGGGGAAACAGTAGGAGATGAAGCAGGACTCAAGACAGGGGATGTAGTAGGTGGCTGGGCAGTGGAGAGAGGCAATGCAGCAGCAGGCTGCGGAGCTGGAACCGGGTCATAGAACTCTGCAGACGAATCAGATCCAGCGCTCCTCACATCAGACTCGGAAGACGCGCTTCTCATGTCCGATTCAGGATTTGCGATCTCTGCAACCGACTCCGGAATAGCGTTCTCTGCAACAGCAATCTCTGCAGCTCTAGGCACGGGGTCTGGGGACAAGACAGGCTTGACAGGGACTTCTAGGATTTTGACGAGACGTGACAAATAATCAGACAGGGTCCTGGCAGCAATGACGACAGGCATCTCCTGACTAGCTGAAACCGACTGTAACACTGCTTTAGCAGCAGAATCGGCCGCGGCTCTCTCTTCAGCTCTCACGACTGCAGACTCATGAGCAACCCTCTCTGCTGCCGGCACTGGAACAGCGTTGACTGAAGCGGGCTCTGGATACAGCGTTGACTGAAGCGGGCTCTGGAACAGCGTTGACTGATGCGGGCTCTGGAACAGCGTTGACTGAAGCGGGCTCTGGAACAGCGTTGACTGAAGCGGGCTCTGGAACAGCGTTGACTGAAGCGGGCTCTGGAACAGCGTTGACTGAAGCGGGCTCTGGAACAGCGTTGACATGAAGCGGGCTCTGAACAGCGTTGACTGATGCGGGCTCTGGAACAGCGTTGACTGAAGCGGGCTCTGGAACAGCGTTGACTGAAGCGGGCTCAGGAGGAGACAGAGATGGAGGACAGAAAGCTCCCTTCTTCCTCCTCTTTCTCCTTGGCCGCGGAGCAGAGACCAAAACCGGGCTTGTGACCAGTAGGGGAAGCTCAGCAGGGACCGTAACTGGTGCTGGGAGGACAGACTCTGGCAGGGTTGACTCCGTCGCAGAAGACTCCGAAGCAGACTCCCACGAGATCCGTCTCCCTCGCTTGCCGCGGAGACTTACAGTGTGCGGATGACGCATCAGGAGTCGAAGTGGGCACCCCTGTTCCTCCTGCGTAACAACGCCTAAGTCGTGACCCTCCGGGATCACGGGCAGCATGGCCGGCGATGACGACATGGGAGACTGCGGCTCCTTTTGACACAAACGATCCACCACTTCTCGGAAAGAACGGTGGACCAGTCTCTCCCGTACAGCCAGAGGAGGAGGGGTATTGAGACCCGCGATGAAGTAACGGTTGACAAGGATCTCTGGCAAGAAAAATCTCTTCCCTTCCACGACCTGGGCGTACCGCCTCAAGGTCGACTCACCCTGGGGCGGAAAAGGAAGTATTTCCACTCTTACTGTCAGTGATAGCACGACTGCCACCATAGTTCCTGGTCGTCCGAATGTTGCTTGACGGAATCAGACAATACTGTCTGCTGGGTTCTCTTTTGGTCGGTTCATTCTGTTATGAAGGTGAAGTGGAACGAACCCAATCGCAGACAGAATGCACTAACACAATTATTGTTGACAAAACAGAGAAAACAAAACCCACGAGGGGGCAAAACAAGACTATAGTCAGGACAATGGAGACTAACTAGACTCAGACAGATAACTACAAGAAACAATAACTAATACTGGTAATAGCGTAACAGGACAACAGCTCTTGACAAGATACTCACGGACTGACATAGGTTTGACAAGGATTAACAATGAACCGACACAGGACAGCAAACACAAGGGGATTAAATAGGGAGACTAATGATAACATAACAGGTGACACAGGTAAAGCAATAATGACGAGACTAATGATAACATAACAGGTGACACAGGTAAAGCAATAATGACTAACGAGGAGAACAAGGAGGGCGGGCTAGAAGACGAGACAACACAAGCACATGGCCCAACAAGGCCATGTGTTTGCACATAAAACATGGGTCTGTCATGATCCTGCCTCAAGACCTAAAGAAAGACGATGACTAGATGGCAGAATCATGACATTTATAGGAAAGTGCCACCCATATTTTCTTTAGAGAATATAAAAAGTAATGTCAACCCTATGACTTTATCTGTGACAAGATTGCACTTCTGGACCACCGAGGTGGACATCATCTTGCCGGGGGCCTGCACCTGGAGGTCAGTCGCTGTGCGCAGTTCTAGCATTATAGAGCTCCAACATGTCCTCAATCCTCAATCTTTTGATCGATATATATTTTTTGCATAGTTTTACTATCTTTTACTCTCATTGTTTGAAAATATTGATTATAAAGAAAACAGTACAGTTGTAATCGATATCATTCAACCCAATGCAAATCAGTTTTATTGGCTAAATTTTACAGATTTTCAGCTGTTTGCAATGAACAAATCAAACAAAAGAATATGAAATAGCTCAACACAACAAATGTTACAAGTGGTTTTCGCAAATTCAACTGAAAATTCTAATTTTAATGACTTCTGCAGTCTCAGAATTATTCAACACCCTTGAATAGAATCCTCAACAGCACAAATCTGCTAAACAAATGGTTGCTTTGCATCCTCTGTCACTGAACACCTGCAGCGTGTGGTAGGCCAGATGGATTCATTGAAGTATTAGAACATCCTAACAGAAAACGTCATGCCGTCAGTGAGGAACCTAAAGCTTTGGCCATCCAACAGGACAATAAACCCAAGCTTACCCTGAATTCCCACCAAGGCTTGGTTGCAGAAGAAGTCCTGGAAGATTCTAGAGTTTCCTCAGTCAGCTGCAGGGGCGTAATTTGTGGGGGGGTTGGGGGGAGATAACCCCCCCATTATTAAATCTATGCATTACAACCCCCCCACAACCCCCCCAATATTTTATACCATGATCACATGGAAAACCCCCCCAATGTTCAAACCAAATCTACGCCCTTGGTCAGCTGACATGAATCCCTTAGAAAATCTCTGCTGGGATTTGAATAAGGCGGTTGCAGCATGCAAACCCAAGAATATTGCTAAACTGGAGGCCATTGCTCATGATGTATGGGGCTATGATTCCACAGAAACACTCCCAGAAGCTGGTGTCTGATTATACATCTCGTTTGCAGCAAGTCATAACAGCAAAAGGGTGTTCTACTAAGTACTAAAGAGGCTTGCCATGGAGGGGTTGAATTATATTGAGACTGCAGAAGTCATTAAAAGTTGCATTTTCAGTTGAATTTGGGGAACCACTTGAAACATTTGTGTTGAGCTATTTCAATTACTTTTCTTTGATTTGGTCATTGCAAACAGCTGAAAGTCTGTCAATTTTGCCAATAAACCTGATTTGCAATGGATGTTGAATAATTTTGATTACAATTGTAATTCTGAGTATCTGAATTTTTGTGTTGGCTAGTCCACTATAGTGTACATAGGAATTTACTTCAAATCTACTATACTCTTTCCCTGCCACAGAAATTTCTTGGCTATCCGTGTTTTCACTGTTATATGGAGATTCTGTACTAGAAGATTTGTATCTTGTTGAGTCCTGTTTGCTTGATTATGTTTACCTAATCCTCATGTGCTGTGTTCCCTTTATATTGTGCCTCTTTCCCTCATGTCTTTGCTGGTTCGTTGTGTGTATTTATTGTGTGTGTGTTATTACTCATTTTGTCAGTCAGTGCTACATTAGTGTATCTGTCAGTTCTAGCATTGTATTTTTAGGGCCCAAGCCTTGAAAAGGCGAAGGCCCTATTGTTTTCCTTGGGATTATTCTTTATTATTAGGGCCCAAGCCCTGAAAGGGCGAAGGCCCTATTGTTTTTCTTCGGATTATTAGGGGCCAAGCACTGAAAGTGCGGAGGCACCTATTGTTTTCGTTCCGGTTCTTATTATTATTATTATTAGGGGCCAAGCACTGAAAGTGCGGGCACCTATTGTATCTGTTCCCGTTCTTATTAGGGGCCAAGCACTGAAGGTGCGGGCACCTATTGTATCTGTTCCCGTTCTTATTCTTCTTTTTCTTTTTCTTTTTCTTTTTCTTCCGACTGGGCGTCTATGGCAGCCTATAGAACCGTTTGCGGGAAAACTTATGAAAATTGGCACAGTGATAGAGGACAGCCTGAACTATCACCATAGTAAATTTGGAGTCTCCAACTCATTCCCTCTAGCGCCACCAGCTGTCCAAAGTTTCACTCATGTTTATGCTAATAACTTTTGAACCACAAGGGCTAGAAACAAAATTCTTTTTTCCTCTGATTCCTGAGCTCATGACGATTCGACTGCACCCTATGACGCCATTTTCCGTCATAATAGTTTTCCCGCCATTTTGAATTTTCCGAAAAACCTACTTTTCGAACTCCTCCTAGACCGTTGCTCCGAATTTCACGAAAAATGAACCAGATCATCTCCAGACCTTGACGACCAAAAGTTATGGAAATCAAGTTGATTCGAATTACCGTTCTCGAATACCGCGCAAATAAATTTTACGTAGCGCTTGCGAAAACAGACGTAAGGCTGTATCTCCACAACGCTTTATCGGATTCAGACCAAATATGGTACATGTCATCACAAGCATGACCTGAGGCTACATGCTGCGTTTCGGCGCAGCGCCACCTACTGGTCCGGAGATATGAAGAATTTATGTTTTTGCTTATAACCTCTGAATGGTTTGTCCAAAAATCACAAAAGTGGTCTCGTTAGATTCAGAGCGTCATACTGAGTTGACTGATATCCAATTTTCCCATATCGGCCATTTTGGCTGTCGGCCATTTTTAATTATGTGCTAAAATGCTGTATTTTATGAATGCATGAACGTATCGTTGCGAAACTCAGTATGGGTCATCAGTACAACGCCCTAAAGGTACTCAAAAATGTATGAGACAGCGCCACCTTTTGGTCAAAAGTTATAATGAAATTTCCAAAAATGCTAATAACTTTTGAATAAATTTGCCTATAGTAATGACACTGATCTCAATAGATTCCTTGGGTTATGCTGAAAACATAGATACCAATTTTGCCATAGTCAGCCAAACTTCCTGTCCGCCATCTTTATTTTCTTTTAAAACCTACTTTTTCGAACTCCTCCTAGACCGAACGTCCGATTTTCACCAAAATCGGATCGTGTCATCTCCAGACCGTGCCGAGTAAAAGTTATGGATTTCGTGTTGATAGACAAAACCGTTTTCGTATACCGCAGTGTCAAAGTTGAGGCATGATGCCAAAATTACTATTCAGGCTTTATATCTGCAATGCCTTGACATATTGACACCAAACTTTGTATGTGTCATTGTCACTTCACTCTGACCACATCACATCAGTTTCGTAACTGCGCCACCTATTGGTCGAAAGTGATAATCATATTTTTAGTTATTGTATGTGATTTTTCAACCATTTTGCCAAAATTCATCTTCAAATGTCTTTAATTGCTCCTTGCTGCAGTTTGTCTCACACTTTCAGCCATGTAGGCATATCTCGTCGTCTGCTTTTGCGCTTGGCCCCGTAATGGCTGCTTGCAGCTATATTTCTTCTTCTTTTTTTTCTTTTTTTTCTTTTTTTTCTTCCGACTGGGCGTCTATGGCAGCCTATAGAACCGTTTGCGGGAAACTTATACAAATTGGCACAGTGATAGAGGACAGCCTGAACTATCACCATAGCAAATTTGGAGTCTCCAACTCATTCCCTCTAGCGCCACCAGCTGTCCAAAGTTTCACTCATGTTTATGCTATAACTTTTGAACCACAAGGGCTAGAAACAAAATTCTTTTTTCCTCTGATTCCTGAGCTCATGACGATTCGACTGCACCATATGACGTCATTTTCCGTCATAATAGTTTTCCCGCCATTTTGAATTTTCCGAAAACCTACTTTTCGAACTCCTCCTAGGCCGTTGCTCCGAATTTCACAAAAAATTAACCAGATCATCTCCAGACCTTGACGACCAAAAGTTATGGAATTCAAGTTGATTCGAATTACCGTTCTCGAATACCACGCAAATCAATTTTACGTAGCGCTTGCGAAAACAGACGTAAGGCCGTATCTCCACAACGCTTTATCGGATTCAGACCAAATTTGGTACATGTCATCACAAGCATGACCTGAGGCTACATGCTGCGTTTCGGCGCAGCGCCACCTACTGGTCCGGAGATATGAATAATTTATGTTTTTGCTTATAACTTCTGAATGGTTTGTCCAAAAATCACAAAAGTGGTCTCGTTAGATTCAGGGCGTCGAGCTGAGTTGACTGATATCCAATTTTCCCATATCGGCCATTTTGGCTGTCGGACATTTTGAATTATGTGCTAAAATACTGTATTTTATGAACGCATGAACGTATTGTTACGAAACTCAGTATGGGTCATCAGTACAACGCCCTAAAGGTACTCAAAAATTTATGAGACAGCGCCACCTTTTGGTCAAAAGTTATAATGAAATTTCCAAAAATGCTAATAACTTTTGAATAAATTTGCCTATAGTAATGACACTGATCTCAATAGATTCCTTGGGTTATGCTGAAAACATAGATACCAATTTTGCCATAGTCAGCCAAACTTCCTGTCCGCCATCTTTATTTTCTTTTAAAACCTACTTTTTCGAACTCCTCCTAGACCGAACGTCCGATTTTCACCAAAATCGGATCGTGTCATCTCCAGACCGTGCCGAGTAAAAGTTATGGATTTCGTGTCGATAGACAAAACCGTTTTTGTATACCGCAGTGTCAAAGTTGAGGCATGATGCCAAAATGACTATTCAGGCTTTATATCTGCAATGCCTTGACATATTGACACCAAACTTTGTATGTGTCATTGTCACTTCACTCTGACCACATCACATCAGTTTCGTATTGCGCCACCTATTGGTCGAAAGTGATAATCTATTAAATCATATTTTTAAGTTAATGCATGTGATTTTTCAACCATTTTGCCAAATTCATCTTTTAATGTCTTCAATTGCTCCTTGCTGCAGTTGATCTCTCACTCCCAGCCACTTTGGCACGTCTTGTCGTCTTGCTTGCGCTTGGCCCCGGTGATTGCTGCTTGCCAGCTATATTTCTTCTTCTTTTTCTTCCGACCTGGGCGTCTATGGCAGCCCATAGAAGCGTATGCGGGAAAGTTGTTTTGGTTTGACATTCTGATAGAGGACAGTCCCAACATCAATACACCAATTTTGGTGTTTCTAACTCATTCCCTCTAGGCGCCACCACCTGTCCAAAGTTTCAGAAATTGTATGCTAATAACTTTTGAACCGTAAGGCCTATCAACAAAATTATTTTTTCCTCTGATTCCTGAGCTCATGGCGATTCGATTGCATCCTATGACGTCATTTTCCGTCATAATAGTTTTCCCGCCATTTTGAATTTCCGAAAAACCCTACTTTTTCAAACTCCTCCTAGGCCGTTGCTCCGAATTTCACGAAAATTGAACCAGATCATCTCCAGACCATGACGACAAAAAGTTATGGAATTCAAGTTGATTTGTCAAACCGTTCACGAATACCACGCAATTTAATTTTACGTTGCGCTTGCAAAAACAGACGTAAGGCTGTATCTCACAACGTTTTATCGGATTCAGACCAAATTTGGTACATGTCATCACAAGCATGACCTGAGGCTACATGCTGCGTTTCGGCGCAGCGCCACCTACTGGTCCGGAGATATGAATAATTTATTTTTTTGCTTATAACTTCTGAACGGTTTGTCCAAAATCACAAAAGTGGTCTCGTTAGATTCAGGGCGTCATACTGAGTTGACTGATATCCAATTTTCCATATCGGCCATTTTGGCTGTCGGCCATTTTGAATTATGTGCTAAAATGCTGTATTTTATGAACGCATGAACGTATCGTTACGAAACTCAGTATGGGTCATCAAGTACAATGCCCTAAAGGTACTCAAAAGATTATGAGACAGCGCCACCTTTTGGTCAAAAGTTATAATGAAATTTCCAAAAATTCTAATAACTTTTGAATAAATTTGCCTATAGTAATGACACTGATCTCAATAGATTCCTTGGGTTATGCTGAAAACATAGATACCAATTTTGCCATAGTCAGCCAAACTTCCTGTCCGCCATCTTTATTTTCTTTTAAAACCTACTTTTTCGAACTCCTCCTAGACCGAACGTCCGATTTTCACCAAAATCGGATCGTGTCATCTCCAGACCGTGCCGAGTAAAAGTTATGGATTTCGTGTCGATAGGACGAAACCGTTTTCGTATACCGCAGTGTCAAAGTTGAGGCATGATGCCAAAATGACTATTCAGGCTTTATATCTGCAATGCCTTGACATATTGACACCAAACTTTGTATGTGTCATTGTCACTTCACTCTGACCACATCACATCAGTTTCGTAACTGCGCCACGTATTGGTCGAAAGTGATAATCATATTTTTAGTTATTGTATGTGATTTTTCAACCATTTTGCCAAAATTCATCTTCAAATGTCTTTAATTGCTCCTTGCTGCAGTTTGTCTCACACTTTCAGCCATGTAGGCATATCTCGTCGTCTGCTTTTGCGCTTGGCCCCGTAATGGCTGCTTGCAGCTATATTTAGGGGCCAAGCACTGAAAGTGCGGGCACCTATTGTATCTGTTCCCGTTCTTATTAGGGGCCAAGCACTGAAGGTGCGGGCACCTATTGTATCTGTTCCCGTTCTTATTCTTCTTTTTCTTTTTCTTTTTCTTTTTCTTTTTCTTTTTTTCTCTTTTTCTTCCGACTGGGCGTCTATGGCAGCCTATAGAACCGTTTGCGGGAAACTTATACAAATTGGCACAGTGATAGAGGACAGCCTGAACTATCACCATAGCAAATTTGGAGTCTCCAACTCATTCCCTCTAGCGCACCAGCTGTCCAAAGTTTCACTCATGTTTATGCTAATAACTTTTGAACCACAAGGGCTAGAAACAAAATTCTTTTTTCCTCTGATTCCTGAGCTCATGACGATTCGACTGCACCCTATGACGTCATTTCCGTCATAATAGTTTTCCCGCCATTTTGAATTTTCCGAAAAACCTATTTTTTCGAACTCCTCCCTAGGCCGTTGCTCCGAATTTCACGAAAAATGAACCAGATCACCTCCAGACCTTGACGACCAAAAGTTATGGAATTCAAGTTGATTCGAATTACCGTTCTCGAATACCGCTCAAATAAATTTTACGTAGCGCTTGCGAAAACCGACGTAAGGCCGTATCTCCACAACGCTTTATCGGATTCAGACCAAATTTGGTACATGTCATCACAAGCATGACCTGAGGCTACATGCTGCGTTTCGGCGCAGCGCCACCTACTGGTCCGGAGATATGAAGAAATTTATATTTTGCTTATAACTTCTGAACGGTTTGTCCAAAAATCACAAAAGTGGTCTCGTTTAGATTCAGGGCATCGTGCTGAGTCGGACTGATATCCAATTTTCCCATATCGGCCATTTTGGCTGTCGGCCATTTGAATTATGTGCTAAAATGCTGTATTTTATGAACGCGATGAACGTATCGTTACGAAACTCAGTATGGGTCATCAGTACAACGCCCTAAAAGTACTCAAAAATTTATGAGACAGCGCCACCTTTTGGTCAAAAGTTATAATGAAATTTCCAAAAATGCTAATAACTTTTGAATAAATTTGCCTATAGTAATGGACACTGATCTCAATAGATTCCTTGGGTTATGCTGAAAACATAGATACCAATTTTGCCATAGTCAATCAAAGTTCCTGTCCGCCATCTTTATTTTCTTTTAAAACCTACTTTTTCGAACTCCTCCTAGACCGAACGTCCGATTTTCACCAAAATCGGATCGTGTCATCTCCAGACTGTGCCGAGTAAAAGTTATGGATTTCGTGTCGATAGACAAAAACCGTTTTTCGTATACCGCAGTGGCAAATTTGAGGCATGATGCCAAAATGACTATTCAGGCTTTATATCTGCAATGCCTTGACATATTGACACCAAACTTTGTATGTGTCATTGTCACTTCACTCTGACCACATCACATCAGTTTCGTAACTGCGCCACCTATTGGTCGAAAGTGATAATCATATTTTTAGTTATTGTATGTGATTTTTTCAACCATTTTGCCAAAATTCATCTTCAAATGTCTTTAATTGCTCCTTGCTGCAGTGGGTCTCACACTCCCAGCCACTTTGGCATGTCTTGTCGTCTTGCTTGCGCTTGGCCCCGGTGATTGCTGCTTGCAGCTATATTTCTTCTTCTTTTTTTTCTTTTTTTTCTTCCGACTGGGCGTCTATGGCAGCCTATAGAACCGTTTGCGGGAAACTTATACAAATTGGCACAGTGATAGAGGACAGCCTGAACTATCACCATAGCAAATTTGGAGTCTCCAACTTATTCCCTCTAGCGCCACCAGCTGTCCAAAGTTTCACTCATGTTTATGCTAATAACTTTTGAACCACAAGGGCTAGAAAACAAAATTCTTTTTTCCTCTGATTCCTGAGCTCATGACGATTCGACTGCACCCTATGACGTCATTTTCCGTCATAATAGTTTTCCGCCATTTTGAATTTTTCCGAAAAACCTACTTTTTCGAACTCCTCCTAGGCCGTTGCTCCGAATTTCACGAAAAATGAACCAGATCATCTCCAGACCTTGACGACCAAAGTTATGGAATTCAAGTTGATTCGAATTACCGTTCTCGAATACCGCGCAAATAAATTTTACGTAGCGCTTGCAAAAACAGACGTAAGGCCGTATCTCCACAACGCTTTATCGGATTCAGACCAAATTTGGTACATGTCATCACAAGCATGACTTGAGGCTACATGCTGCGTTTCGGCACAGCGCCACCTACTGGTCCGGAGATATGAAGAATTTATGTTTTTGCTTATAACTTCTGAACGGTTTGTCCAAAAATCACAAAAGTGGTCTCGTTAGATTCAGGGCGTCGTGCTGAGTTGACTGATATCCAATTTTCCCATATCGGCCATTTTGGCTGTCGGCCATTTTGAATTATGTGCTAAAATGCTGTATTTTATGAACGCATGAACGTATCGTTACGAAACTCAGTATGGGTCATCAGTACAACGCCCTAAAGGTACTCAAAAATTTATGAGACACAGCCACCTTTTGGTCAAAAGTTATAACGAAATTTCCAAAAATGCTAATAACTTTTGAATAAATTTGCCTATAGTAATGACATTGATCTCAATAGATTCCTTGGGTTATGCTGAAAACATAGATACCAATTTTGCCATAGTCAGCCAAACTTCCTGTCCGCCATCTTTATTTTCTTTTAAAACCTACTTTTTCGAACTCCTCCTAGACCGAAGGTCCGATTTTCACCAAAATCGGATCGTGTCATCTCCAGACCGTGCCGAGTAAAAGTTATGGATTTCGTGTCGATAGACGAAACCGTTTTCGTATACCGCAGTGGCAAAGTTGAGGCATGATGCCAAAATGACTATTCAGGCTTTATATCTGCAATGCCTTGACATATTGACACCAAACTTTGTAAGTGTCATTGTCACTTCACTCTGACCACATCACATCAGTTTCGTAACTGCGCCACCTATTGGTCGAAAGTGATAATCATATTTTTAGTTAATGTATGTGATTTTTCAACCATTTTGCCAAAATTCATCTTTAAATGTCTTCAATTGCTCCTTGCTGCAGTTGGTCTCTCACTTCCAGCCACTTTGGCATGTCTTGTCGTCTTGCTTGCGCTTGGCCCCGGTGATTGCTGCTTGCAGCTATATTTCTTCTTCTTTTTCTTCCGACTGGGCGTCTATGGCAGCCCATAGAAGCGTATGCGGGAAAGTTGTTTTGGTTTGACATTCTGATAGAGGACAGTCCCAACATCAAATACACCAATTTTGGTGTTTCTAACTCATTCCCTCTAGCGCCACCACCTGTCCAAAGTTTCAGAAATTGTATGCTAATAACTTTTGAACCGTAAGGCCTATCAACAAAATTATTTTTTCCTCTGATTCCTGAGCTCATGCCGATTCGATTGCACCCTATGACGTCATTTTCCGTCATAATAGTTTTCCCGCCATTTTGAATTTTCCAAAAAACCTACTTTTTCGAACTCCTCCTAGGCCGTTGCTCCGAATTTCACGAAAATTGAACCAGATCATCTCCAGACCATGACGACAAAATGTTATGGAATTCAAGTTGATTTGTCAAACCGTTCACGAATACCACGCAATTTAATTTTACGTTGCGCTTGCAAAAACAGACGTAAGGCTGTATCTCCACAACGTTTTGTCGGATTCAGACCAAATTTGGTACATGTCATCACAAGCATGACCTGAGGCTACATGCTGCGTTTCGGCGCAGCGCCACCTACTGGTCCGGAGATATGAATAATTTATTTTTTTGCTTATAACTTCTGAACGGTTTGTCCAAAAATCACAAAAGTGGTCTCGTTAGATTCAGGGCGTCGTGCTGAGTTGACTGATATCCAATTTTCCCATATCGGCCATTTTGGCTGTCGGCCATTTTGAATTATGTGCTAAAATGCTGTATTTTATGAACGCATGAACGTATCGTTACGAAACTCAGTATGGGTCATCAGTACAATGCCCTAAAGGTACTCAAAAGATTATGAGACAGCGCCACCTTTTGGTCAAAAGTTATAATGAAATTTCCAAAAATTCTAATAACTTTTGAATAAATTTGCCTATAGTAATGACACTCATCTCAATAGATTCCTTGGGTTATGCTGAAAACATAGATACCAATTTTGCCATAGTCAGCCAAACTTCCTGTCCGCCATCTTTATTTTCTTTTAAAACCTACTTTTTCGAACTCCTCCTAGACCGAACGTCCGATTTTCACCAAAATCGGATCGTGTCATCTCCAGACCGTGCCGAGTAAAAGTTATGGATTTCGTGTCGATAGACGAAACCGTTTTCGTATACCGCAGTGTCAAAGTTGAGGCATGATGCCAAAATGACTATTCAGGCTTTATATCTGCAATGCCTTGACATATTGACACCAAACTTTGTATGTGTCATTGTCACTTCACTCTGACCACATCACATCAGTTTCGTAACTGCGCCACGTATTGGTCGAAAGTGATAATCATATTTTTAGTTATTGTATGTGATTTTTCAACCATTTTGCAAAAATTCATCTTTAAATGTCTTTAATTGCTCCTTTCTGCAGTTTGTCTCACACTTTCAGCCATGTAGGCATATCTCGTCGTCTGCTTTTGCCCTTGGCCCCGTAATGGCTGCTTGCAGCTATATTTAGGGGCCAAGCACTGAAGGTGCGGGCACCTATTGTATCTGTTCCCGTTCTTATTAGGGGCCAAGCACTGAAGGTGCGGGCACCTATTGTATCTGTTCCCGTTCTTATTCTTCTTTTTCTTTTTCTTTTTCTTTTTCTTTTTCTTTTTCTTCTTTTTCTTCCGACTGGGCGTCTATGGCAGCCTATAGAACCGTTTGCGGGAAACTTATACAAATTGGCACAGTGATAGAGGACAGCCTGAACTATCACCATAGCAAATTTGGAGTGTCCAACTCATTCCCTCTAGCGCCACCAGCTGTCCAAAGTTTCACTCATGTTTATGCTAATAACTTTTGAACCACAAGGGCTAGAAACAAAATTCTTTTTTCCTCTGATTCCTGAGCTCACGACGATTCGACTGGACCATATGACGTCATTTTCCGTCATAATAGTTTTTCCGCCATTTTGAATTTTCCGAAAAACCTACTTTTTCGAACTCGTCCTAGACGGTTTGTCCGATTCTCACCAAAATTGCACCAGATCATCTTCAGGCAGTGCCGACAAAAAGTTATGGAATTCAAGTCGATTTGAATTACCGTTCTCGAATACCGCGCAAATAAATTTTACGTAGCGCTTGCGAAAACAGACGTAAGGCCGTATCTCCACAACGCTTTATCGGATTCAGACCAAATTTGGTACATGTCGTCACAAGCATGACCTGAGGCTACATGCTGCGTTTCGGCGCAGCGCCACCTACTGGTCCGGAGATATGAAGAATTTATGTTTTTGCTTATAACTTCTGAACGGTTTGTCCAAAAATCACAAAAGTGGTCTCGTTAGATTCAGGGCGTCGTGCTGAGTTGACTGATATTCAATTTTCCCATATCGGCCATTTTGGCTGTCGGCCATTTTGAATTATGTGCTAAAATGCTGTATTTTACGAACGCATGAACGTATCGTTACGAAACTCAGTATGGGTCATCAGTACAACGCCCTAAAGGTACTCAAAAATGTATGAGACAGCGCCACCTTTTGGTCAAAAGTTATAATGAAATTTCCAAAAATGCTAATAACTTTTGAATAAATTTGCCTATAGTAATGACACTGATCTCAATAGATTCCTTGGGTTATGCTGAAAACATAGATACCAATTTTGCCATAGTCAGCCAAACTTCCTGTCCGCCATCTTTATTTTCTTTTAAAACCTACTTTTTCGAACTCCTCCTAGACCGAACGTCCGATTTTCACCAAAATCGGATCGTGTCATCTCCAGACCGTGCCGAGTAAAAGTTATGGATTTCGTGTCGATAGACAAAACCGTTTTCGTATACCGCAGTGGCAAAGTTGAGGCATGATGCCAAAATGACTATTCAGGCTTTATATCTGCAATGCCTTGACATATTGACACCAAACTTTGTATGTGTCATTGTCACTTCACTCTGACCACATCACATCAGTTTCGTAACTGCGCCACCTATTGGTCGAAAGTGATAATCATATTTTTAGTTATTGTATGTGATTTTTCAACCATTTTGCCAAAATTCATCTTCAAATGTCTTTAATTGCTCCTTGCTGCAGTGGGTCTCACACTCCCAGCCACTTTGGCATGTCTTGTCGTCTTGCTTGCGCTTGGCCCCGGTGATTGCTGCTTGCAGCTATATTTCTTCTTCTTTTTTTTCTTCCGACTGGGCGTCTATGGCAGCCCATAGAAGCGTATGCGGGAAAGTTGTTTTGGTTTGACATTCTGATAGAGGACATTCCCAACATCAAATACACCAATTTTGGTGTTTCTAACTCATTCCCTCTAGCGCCACCACCTGTCCAAAGTTTCAGAAATTGTATGCTAATAACTTTTGAACCGTAAGGCCTATCAACAAAATTCTTTTTCCCTCTGATTCCTGAGCTCATGCCGATTCGATTGCACTCTATGACGTCATTTTCCGTCATAATAGTTTTCCCGCCATTTTGAATTTTCCAAAAAACCTACTTTTTCGAACTCCTCCTAGGCCGTTGCTCCGAATTTCACGAAAATTGAACCAGATCAACTCCAGACCATGACGACAAAAAGTTATGGAATTCAAGTTGATTCGAATTACCGTTCTCGAATACCGCGCAAATAAATTTTACGTAGCGCTTGCAAAAACAGACGTAAGGCCGTATCTCCACAACGCTTTATCGGATTCAGACCAAATTTGGTACATGTCATCACAAGCATGACCTGAGGCTACATGCTGCGTTTCGGCGCAGCGCCACCTACTGGTCCGGAGATATGAAGAATTTATATTTTTGCTTATAACTTCTGAACGGTTTGTCCAAAAATCACAAAAGTGGTCTCGTTAGATTCAGGGCATCGTGCTGAGTCGACTGATATCCAATTTTCCCATATCGGCCATTTTGGCTGTCGGCCATTTTGAATTATGTGCTAAAATGCTGTATTTTATGAACGCATGAACGTATCGTTACGAAACTCAGTATGGGTCATCAGTACAACGCCCTAAAAGTACTCAAAAATTTATGAGACAGCGCCACCTTTTGGTCAAAAGTTATAATGAAATTTCCAAAAATGCTAATAACTTTTGAATAAATTTGCCTATAGTAATGACACTGATCTCAATAGATTCCTTGGGTTATGCTGAAAACATAGATACCAAATTTGCCATAGTCAGCCAAACTTCCTGTCCGCCATCTTTATTTTCTTTTAAAACCTACTTTTTCGAACTCCTCCTAGACCGAACGTCCGATTTTCACCAAAATCGGATCGTGTCATCTCCAGACCGTGCCGAGTAAAAGTTATGGATTTCGTGTCGATAGACAAAACCGTTTTCGTATACCGCAGTGTCAAAGTTGAGGCATGATGCCAAAATGACTATTCAGGCTTTATATCTGCAATGCCTTGACATATTGACACCAAAACTTTGTATGTGTCATTGTCACTTCACTCTGACCACATCACATCAGTTTCGTAACTGCGCCACCTATTGGTCGAAAGTGATAATCATATTTTTAGTTATTGTATGTGATTTTTCAACCATTTTGCCAAAATTCATCTTCAAATGTCTTTAATTGCTCCTTGCTGCAGTTTGTCTCACACTTTCAGCCATGTAGGCATATCTCGTCGTCTGCTTTTGCGCTTGGCCCCGTAATGGCTGCTTGTTAGGGGCCAAGCACTGAAGGTGCGGGCACCTATTGTATCTGTTCCCGTTCTTATTTAGGGGCCAAGCACTGAAGGTGCGGGCACCTATTGTATCTGTTCCCGTTCTTATTCTTCTTTTTCTTTTTTTTCTTTTTCTTCCGACTGGGCGTCTATGGCAGCCTATAGAACCGTTTGCGGGAAACTTATACAAATTGGCACAGTGATAGAGGACAGCCTGAACTATCACCATAGCAAATTTGGAGTCTCCAACTCATTCCCTCTAGCGCCACCAGCTGTCCAAAGTTTCACTCATGTTTATGCTAATAACTTTTGAACCACAAGGGCTAGAAACAACATTCTTTTTTCCTCTGATTCCTGAGCTCACGACGATTCGACTGCACCCTATGACGTCATTTTCCGTCATAATAGTTTTCCCGCCATTTTGAATTTTCCGAAAAACCTACTTTTTCGAACTCCTCCTAGGCCGTTGCTCCGAATTTCACGAAAAATGAACCAGATCATCTCCAGACTATGACGACCAAAAGTTATGGAATTCAAGTTGATTCGAATTACCGTTCTCGAATACCGCGCAAATAAATTTTACGTAGCGCTTGCAAAAACAGACGTAAGGCCGTATCTCCACAACGCTTTATCGGATTCAGACCAAATTTGGTACATGTCGTCACAAGCATGACCTGAGGTTACTTGCTGCGTTTCGGCGCAGCGCCACCTACTGGTCCGGAGATATGAATAATTTATGTTTTTGCTTATAACTTCTGAACGGTTTGTCCAAAAATCACAAAAGTGGTCTCGTTAGATTCAGGGCGTCGTGCTGAGTTGACTGATATTCAATTTTCCCATATCGGCCATTTTGGCTGTCGGCCATTTTGAATTATGTGCTAAAATGCTGTATTTTATGAACGCATGAACGTATCGTTACGAAACTCAGTATGGGTCATCAGTACAACGCCCTAAAAGTACTCAAAAATTTATGAGACAGCGCCACCTTTTGGTCAAAAGTTATAATGAAATTTCCAAAAATGCTAATAACTTTTGAATAAATTTGCCTATAGTAATGACACTGATCTCAATAGATTCCTTGGGTTATGCTGAAAACATAGATACCAATTTTGCCATAGTCAATCAAAGTTCCTGTCCGCCATCTTTATTTTCTTTTAAAACCTACTTTTTCGAACTCCTCCTAGACCGAACGTCCGATTTTCACCAAAATCGGATCGTGTCATCTCCAGACTGTGCCGAGTAAAAGTTATGGATTTCGTGTCGATAGACAAAACCATTTTCGTATACCGCAGTGGCAAAGTTGAGGCATGATGCCAAAATGACTATTCAGGCTTTATATCTGCAATGCCTTGACATATTGACACCAAACTTTGTATGTGTCATTGTCACTTCACTCTGACCACATCACATCAGTTTCGTAACTGCGCCACCTATTGGTCGAAAGTGATAATCATATTTTTAGTTATTGTATGTGATTTTTCAACCATTTTGCCAAAATTCATCTTCAAATGTCTTTAATTGCTCCTTGCTGCAGTGGGTCTCACACTCCCAGCCACTTTGGCATGTCTTGTCGTCTTGCTTGCGCTTGGCCCCGGTGATTGCTGCTTGTTATTAGGGGCCAAGCACTGAAGGTGCGGGCACCTATTGTATCTGTTCCCGTTCTTATTCTTCTTCTTTTTAGGGGCCAAGCACTGAAGGTGCGGGCACCTATTGTATCTGTTCCCGTTCTTATTCTTCTTCTTTTTCTTTTTCTTTTTTTTCTTTTTTTTCTTCCGACTGGGCGTCTATGGCAGCCTATAGAACCGTTTGCGGGAAACTTATACAAATTGGCACAGTGATAGAGGACAGCCTGAACTATCACCATAGCAAATTTGGAGTCTCCAACTCATTCCCTCTAGCGCCACCAGCTGTCCAAAGTTTCACTCATGTTTATGCTAATAACTTTTGAACCACAAGGGCTAGAAACAAAATTCTTTTTTCCTCTGATTCCTGAGCTCATGACGATTCGACTGCACCCTATGACGTCATTTTCCGTCATAATAGTTTTCCCGCCATTTTGAATTTTCCGAAAAACCTACTTTTTCGAACTCCTCCTAGGCCGTTGCTCCGAATTTCACGAAAAATGAACCAGATCATCTCGAGACTGTGCCGACAAAAAGTTATGGAAATCAAGTTGATTCGAATTACCGTTCTTGAAAACCGCGCAAATAAATTTTACGTAGCGCTTCTGAAAACAGACGTAAGGCCGTATCTCCACAACGCTTTATCGGATTCAGACCAAATTTGGTACATGTCATCACAAGCATGACTTGAGGCTACATGCTGCGTTTCGGCGCAGCGCCACCTACTGGTCCGGAGATATGAAGAATTTATGTTTTTGCTTATAACTTCTGAACGGTTTGTCCAAAAATCACAAAAGTGGTCTCGTTAGATTCAGGGCGTCGTGCTGAGTTGACTGATATCCAATTTTCCCATATCGGCCATTTTTGCTGTCGGCCATTTTGAATTATGTGCTAAAATGCTGTATTTTATGAACGCATGAACGTATCGTTACGAAACTCAGTATGGGTCATCAGTACAACGCCCTAAAGGTACTCAAAAATTTATGAGACAGCGCCACCTTTTGGTCAAAAGTTATAATGAAATTTCCAAAAATGCTAATAACTTTTGAATAAATTTGCCTATAGTAATGACACTGATCTCAATAGATTCCTTGGGTTATGCTGAAAACATAAATACCAATTTTGCCATAGTCAGCCAAACTTCCTGTCCGCCATCTTTATTTTCTTTTAAAACCTACTTTTTCGAACTCCTCCTAGACCGAACGTCCGATTTTCACCAAAATCGGATCGTGTCATCTCCAGACCGTGCCGAGTAAAAGTTATGGATTTCGTGTCGATAGACGAAACCGTTTTCATATACCGCAGCGGCAAAGTTGAGGCATGATGCCAAAATGACTATTCAGGCTTTATATCTGCAATGCCTTGACATATTGACACCAAACTTTGTATGTGTCATTGTCACTTCACTCTGACCACATCACATCAGTTTCGTAATTGCGCCACCTATTGGTCGAAAGTGATAATCATATTTTTAGTTATTGTATGTGATTTTTCAACCATTTTGCCAAAATTCATCTTCAAATGTCTTTAATTGCTCCTTGCTGCAGTTTGTCTCACACTTTCAGCCATGTAGGCATATCTCGTCGTCTGCTTTTGCGCTTGGCCCCGTAATGGCTGCTTGCAGCTATATTTATTAGGGGCCAAGCACTGAAGGTGCGGGCACCTATTGTATCTGTTCCCGTTCTTATTCTTCTTCTTTTTTTTCTTTTTTTTCTTCCGACTGGGCGTCTATGGCAGCCTATAGAACCGTTTGCGGGAAACTTATACAAATTGGCACAGTGATAGAGGACAGCCTGAACTATCACCATAGCAAATTTGGAGTCTCCAACTCATTCCCTCTAGCGCCACCAGCTGTCCAAAGTTTCACTCATGTTTATGCTAATAACTTTTGAACCACAAGGGCTAGAAACAAAATTCTTTTTTCCTCTGATTCCTGAGCTCATGACGATTCGACTGCACCATATGACGTCATTTTCCGTCATAATAGTTTTCCCGCCATTTTGAATTTTCCGAAAAACCTACTTTTTCGAACTCCTCCTAGGCCGTTGCTCCGAATTTCACGAAAAATGAACCAGATCATCTCCAGACCTGGACAACCAAAAGTTATGGAATTCAAGTTGATTAGAATTACCGTTCTCGAATACCGCGCAAATAAATTTTACGTAGCGCTTGCGAAAACAGACGTAAGGCCGTATCCCCACAACGCTTTATCGGATTCAGACCAAATTTGGTACATGTCATCACAAGCATGACCTGAGGCTACATGCTGCGTTTCGGCGCAGCGCCACCTACTGGTCCGGAGATATGAAGAATTTATGTTTTTGCTTATAACTTCTGAACGGTTTGTCCAAAAATCACAAAAGTGGTCTCGTTAGATTCAGGGCGCCGTGCTGAGTTGACTGATATCCAATTTTCCCATATCGGCCATTTTGGCTGTCGGCCATTTTGAATTATGTGCTAAAATGCTGTATTTTATGAACGCATGAACGTATCGTTACGAAACTCAGTATGGGTCATCAGTACAACGCCCTAAAGGTACTCAAAAATTTATGAGACAGCGCCACCTTTTGGTCAAAAGTTATAATGAAATTTCCAAAAATGCTAATAACTTTTGAATAAATTTGCCTATAGTAATGACACTGATCTCAATAGATTCCTTGGGTTATGCTGAAAACATAGATACCAATTTTGCCATAGTCAGCCAAACTTCCTGTCCGCCATCTTTATTTTCTTTTAAAACCTACTTTTTCGAACTCCTCCTAGACCGAATGTCCGATTTTCACCAAAATCGGATCGTGTCATCTCCAGACCGTGCCGAGTAAAAGTTATGGATTTCGTGTCGATAGACGAAACCGTTTTCGTATACCGCAGTGGCAAAGTTGAGGTATGGATGCCAAAAATACTATTCAGGCTTTATATCTGCAATGCCTTGACATATTGACACCAAACTTTGTAAGTGTCATTGTCACTTCACTCTGACCACATCACATCATTTTCGTAACTGCGCCACTTATTGGTCGAAAGTGATAATCATATTTTTAGTTATTGTATGTGATTTTTCAACCATTTTGCCAAAATTCATCTTTAAATGTCTTCAATTGCTCCTTGCTGCAGTTGGTCTCTCACTTCCAGCCACTTTGGCATGTCTTGTCGTCTTGCTTGCGCTTGGCCCCGGTGATTGCTGCTTGCAGCTATATTTATTATTATTTTTTACATCAAATTACCACATATACTTAACACAATCAACCTGTGTAGTAGACAACCCTAACTGAATTAAACAAAACTTAATCATATTAAATGTGTCAAACTTGACAAGCTTCAAACTTTTGACAACCTTTTTTACTTTATGTAATGTATGGGATTTAAGGCTAGGTCTACATTAATCCGGATACATTTGAAAACGGCGTTTTCATTTAAAAAACGCTCTCCGTCCACACTAGCGTTTTTAGCCGTTTTCTGACGTTTCAGTGTGGATGAGAAACTTTTGGAAAACGGTTGAAAACGCTAAATTCACCTTAATGCGCATGCTTAAAATCTCACAAAATCTCATGAAACAGACGGAAAAATAAATAATAAAGGTATCGCGCAATTCTTCTGGCAGGATCATATTATTTAGCAAAATATCTCACCATTCACTGATGCGTCCAGGGCGCACTCACTCACCATATGTTTGGTTTAAAACGCAACTGCTCTCATTTATTGCCGCAGGAAAACAAATGTAAGTACATTTTCTGACATCTTTGCAGGACTGTGATATGAAGAGTGTGCAAAGTAACACATTTTAGCGAAATATGTGAATAGCAGTGCAATATATATATTGCAATAGAATAGTTTTCCCCGCTATTTTGAATTTTCCCGAAAAACCTACTTTTTCGAACTCGTCCTAGACGGTTTGTCCGATTCTCACCAAAATTGCACCAGATCATCTTCAGGCAGTGCCGACAAAAAGTTATGGAATTCAAGTTGATTCGCTTAAACCGTTTTTGATAAACGTACAAACAAATTTTACATAGCACTTGCGAAAACAGACGTAAGGCTGTATCTCCGCAACGCTTTATTGTATTCAGACCAAACTTGGTACATGTCATCACAAGCATGACCTGAGGCTACATGCAGCGTTTCGGCGCAGCGCCACCTACTGGTTCAGAGATATGAAGAATTTATGTTTTTGCTTATAACTTCTGAACGGTTTGTCCAAAAATCACAAAAGTGGTCTCGTTAGATTTAGGACGTCATACTGAGTTGACTGATATCAAATTTTTGGCCATTTTGGCTGTCGGCCATTTTGAATTATGTGCTAAAATGCTGTATTTTATGAACGCATGAACGTATCGTTATGAAACTCAGTATGGGTCATCAGTACAAGGCCCTAAAGGTACTCAAAAGATTATGAGACAGCGCCACCTTTTGGTCAAAAGTTATAATGAAATTTCCAAAAATGCTAATAACTTTTGAATATATTTGCCTATAGTAATGACACTGATCTCAATAGATTCCTTGGGTTATGCTGAAAACATAGATACCAATTTTGCCATAGTCAGTCAAACTTCCATTCCGCCATCTTTATTTTCTTTTAAAACCTACTTTTTCGAACTCCTCCTAGACCGAACGTCCGATTTTCACCAAAATTGGATCGTGTCATCTCCAGACCGTGCCGAGTAAAAGTTATGGATTTCGTGTCGATAGACAAAACCGTTTTCGTATACCGCAGTGGCAAAGTTGAGGCATGATGCCAAAATGACTATACAGGCTTTATATCTGCAATGCCTAGACATATTGACACCAAACTTTGTATGTGTCATTGTCACTTCACTCTGACCACATCACATCAGTTTTGTAACTGCGCCACCCTATTGGTCGAAAGTGATAATCATATTTTTAGTTAATGTATCAACCATTTTGCCAAAATTCATCTTTAAATGTCTTCAATTGCTCCTTGCTGCAGTTGGTCTCTCACTCCCAGCCACTTTGGCATGTCTTGTCGTCTTGCTTGCGCTTGGCCCCGGTGATTGCTGCTTGCAGCTATTTAGGGGCCAAGCACTGAAAGTGCGGGCACCTATTGTATCTGTTCCCGTTCTTATTCTTCTTCTTTTTCTTCCGACTGGGCGTCTATGGCAGCCCATAGAAGCGTATGCGGGAAAGTTGTTTTGGTTTGACATTCTGATAGAGGACAGTCCCAACATCAAATACACCAATTTTGGTGTTTCTAACTCATTCCCTCTAGCGCCACCACCTGTCCAAAGTTTCAGAAAATTGTATGCTAATAACTTTTGAACCGTAAGGCCTATCAACAAATTATTTTTTTCCTCTGATTCCTGAGCTCATGGCGATTCGATTGCACCCTATGACGTCATTTTCCGTCATAATAGTTTTCCCGCCATTTTGAATTTTCCGAAAAACCTACTTTTTCGAACTCCTCCTAGGCCGTTGCTCCGAATTTCACGAAAATTGAACCAGATCATCTCCAGACCATGACGACAAAAAGTTATGGAATTCAAGTTGATTTGTCAAACCGTTCACGAATACCACGCAATTTAATTTTACGTTGCGCTTGCAAAAACAGACGTAAGGCTGTATCTCCACAACGTTTTATCGGATTCAGACCAAATTTGGTACATGTCATCACAAGCATGACCTGAGGCTACATGCTGCGTTTCGGCGCAGCGCCACCTACTGGTCCGGAGATATGAATAATTTATTTTTTTGCTTATAACTTCTGAACGGTTTGTCCAAAAATCACAAAAGTGGTCTCGTTAGATTCAGGGCGTCATACTGAGTTGACTGATATCCAATTTTCCCATATCGGCCATTTTGGCTGTCGGCCATTTTGAATTATGTGCTAAAATGCTGTATTTTATGAACGCATGAACGTATCGTTACGAAACTCAGTATGGGTCATCAGTACAATGCCCTAAAGGTACTCAAAAGATTATGAGACAGCGCCACCTTTTGGTCAAAAGTTATAATGAAATTTCCAAAAATTCTAATAACTTTTGAATAAATTTGCCTATAGTAATGACACTCATCTCAATAGATTCCTTGGGTTATGCTGAAAACATAGATACCAATTTTTACCATAGTCAGCCAAACTTCCTGTCCGCCATCTTTATTTTCTTTTAAAACCTACTTTTTCGAACTCCTCCTAGACCGAACGTCTGATTTTCACCAAAATCGGATCGTGTCATCTCCAGACCGTGCCGAGTAAAAGTTATGGATTTCGTGTCGATAGACGAAACCGTTTTCGTATACCGCAGTGTCAAAGTTGAGGCATGATGCCAAAATGACTATTCAGGCTTTATATCTGCAATGCCTTGACATATTGACACCAAAACTTTGTATGTGTCATTGTCACTTCACTCTGACCACATCACATCAGTTTCGTAACTGCGCCACCTATTGGTCGAAAGTGATAATCATATTTTTAGTTATTGTATGTGATTTTTCAACCATTTTGCCAAAATTCATCTTCAAATGTCTTTAATTGCTCCTTGCTGCAGTGGGTCTCACACTCCCAGCCACTTTGGCACGTCTTGTCGTCTTGCTTGCGCTTGGCCCCGGTGATTGCTGCTTGCAGCTATATTTATTATTATTATTATTCTGCTTCTTCCGACTGGGCGTCTATGGCAGCCCATAGAAGCGTATGCGGGAAAGTTGTTCCGGTTTGACATTCTGATAGAGGACATTCCCAACAGTAATTGCACCAATTTTGGTGTCTCTAACTCATTCCCTCTAGCGCCACCACCTGTCCAAAGTTTCACTTATATTATGCTAATAACTTTTAAACCGTAAGGCCTATCAACAAAATTCTTTTTTCCTCTGATTCCTGAGCTCACGACGATTCGACTGGACCCTATGACGTCATTTTCCGTCATAAAAATATGGCCGCCATTTTGAATTGTCCAAAAAACCTTCTTTTGCGAACTCGTCCTAGACGGTTTGTCCGATTTGCACCAAAATTGCACCAGATCATCTTCAGGCTGTGGGGACAAAAAGTTATGGAATTCAAGTTGATTCGTCAAACCGTTTTTCGATAACGCGGCAAACAAATTTTACGTAGCGCTTGCGAAAACAGACATAAGGGCTGTATCTCCGCATCGCTTAATCGTATCTCAAACCAAACTTCCTACATGTCATCACAAGCATGACCTGAGGCTACATGCTGCGTTTCGGCGCAGCGCCACCTACTGGTCTGGAGATATGAAAAAAGGCTATTTTTGCTTATAACTTCTGAACGGTTTGTCCAAAAATCACAAAAGTGGTCTCGATAGATTCAGGGCGTCATGTTGAGTTGACTGATATCCAATTTTTCCATATCGGCCATTTTGGCTGTCGGCCATTTTGAATTATGTGCTAAAATGCTGTATTTTATGAAACGCAATGAACGTATCGTTACGAAACTCAGTATGGGTCATCAGTACAAAGCCCTAAAGGTACTCAAAAGATTATGAGACAGCGCCACCTTTTGGTCAAAAGTTATAATGAAATTTCCAAAAATGCTAATAACTTTTGAATAAATTTGCCTATAGTAATGACACTGATCTCAATAGATTCCTTGGGTCATGCTGAAAACATAGATACCAATTTTGCCATAGTCAGCCAAACTTCCTGTCCGCCATCTTTATTTTCTTTTAAAACCTACTTTTTCGAACTCCTCCTAGACCGAACGTCCGATTTTCACCAAAATCGGATCGTGTCATCTCCAGACAGTGCCGAGTAAAAGTTATGGATTTCGTGTCGATAGACAAAACCGTTTTTTGTATACCGCAGTGGCAAAGTTGAGGCATGATGCCCAAAATGACTATTCAGGCTTTATATCTGCAATGCCTTGACAGATTGACACCAAACTTTGTATGTGTCATTGTCACTTCACTCTGACCACATCACATCAGTTTCGTAAACTGCGCCACCTATTGGTCGAAAGTGATAATCATATTTTTAGTTATTGTATGTGATTTTTTCAACCATTTTGCCAAAATTCATCTTCAAATGTCTTTAATTGCTCCTTGCTGCAGTTGGTCTCTCACTTCCAGCCACTTTGACATGTCTTGTCGTCTTGCTTGCGCTTGGCCCCGGTGATTGCTGCTTGCAGCTATATTTAGGGGCCAAGCACTGAAAGTGCGGAGGCACCTATTGTTTTTGTTGGCGTTCTTATTATTATTATTCTTCCGTTTCTTCTTCCGCCATTGAAGTCTATGGCAGCCCTATGAACCGCTTGCGGGAAAGTTGATTTTATTTTGACATTCTGATAGAGGACAGTCCCAACATTAAATACACCAATTTTGGTGTCTCCAACTCATTCCCTCTAGCGCCACCAACAGTCCAAAGTTTCACTCATGTCTATGCTGATAACTTTTGAACCGTAAGGGCTAGAATCAAAATTCTTTTTTTCCTCTGATTCCTGAGCTCACGACGATTCGATTGCACCCTATGACGTCATTTTCCGTCATAATAGTTTTCCCGCCATTTTGAATTTTCCAAAAAACCTACTTTTTTCGAACTCACCCTAGGCCGTTGCTCCGAATTTCACGAAAATTGAACCAGATCAACTCCAGACCATGACGAAAAAAAGTTATGGAATTCAAGTTGATTCGAATTACCGTTCTCGAATACCGCGCCAAATAAATTTTACGTAGCGCTTGCAAAAACAGACGTAAGGCCGTATATCCACAACGCTTTATCGGATTCAGACCAAATTTGGTACATGTCATCACAAGCATGACCTGAGGCTACATGCTGCGTTTCGGCGCAGCGCCACCTACTGGTCCGGAGATATGAAGAATTTATATTTTTGCTTATAACTTCTGAACGGTTTGTCCAAAAATCACAAAAGTGGTCTCGTTAGATTCAGGGCATCGTGCTGAGTCGACTGATATCCAATTTTCCCATATCGGCCATTTTGGCTGTCGGCCATTTTGAATTATGTGCTAAAATGCTGTATTTTATGAACGCATGAACGTATCGTTACGAAACTCAGTATGGGGTCATCAGTACAACGCCCTAAAAGTACTCAAAAATTTATGAGGACAGCGCCACCTTTTGGTCAAAAGTTATAATGAAATTTCCAAAAATGCTAATAACTTTTGAATAAATTTGCCTATAGTAATGACACTGATCTCAATAGATTCCTTGGGTTATGCTGAAAACATAGATACCAATTTTGCCATAGTCAATCAAAGTTCCTGTCCGCCATCTTTATTTTCTTTTAAAAACCTACTTTTTCGAACTCCTCCTAGACCGAACGTCCGATTTTCACCAAAATCGGATCGTGTCATCTCCAGACTGTGCCGAGTAAAAGTTATGGATTTCGTGTCGATAGACAAAACCGTTTTCGTATACCGCAGTGGCAAAGTTGAGGCTATGATGCCAAAATGACTATTCAGGCTTTATATCTGCAATGCCTTGACATATTGACACCAAACTTTGTATGTGTCATTGTCACTTCACTCTGAC
This sequence comes from Phoxinus dragarum, assembly GCA_033366665.1. Lineage (NCBI taxonomy): Eukaryota > Metazoa > Chordata > Actinopteri > Cypriniformes > Leuciscidae > Phoxinus > Phoxinus dragarum. The sequence goes on from JARPMJ010006378.1 coordinate 37,736, forward strand.
CACATCACATCAGTTTCGTAACTGCACCACCTATTGGTCGAAAGTGATAATCATATTTTTAGTTATTGTATGTGATTTTTCAACCCATTTTGCCAAAATTCATCTTCAAATGTCTTTAATTGCTCCTTGCTGCAGTGGGGTCTCACACTCCCAGCCACTTTGGCATGTCTTGTCGTCTTGCTTGCGCTTGGCCCCGTGATTGCTGCTTGCAGCTATATTTATTAGGGGCCAAGCACTGAAAGTGCGGAGGCACCTATTGTTTCTGTTCCCGTTCCTATTATTATTATTCTTCCTTCTTCTTCTTCTTCCGCCATTGAAGTCTATGGCAGCCCTATGAACCGCTTGCGGGAAAGTTGATTTTATTTGACATTCTGATAGAGGACAGTCCCCAACATTAAATACACCAATTTTGGTGTCTCCAACTCATTCCCTCTAGCGCCACCAACAGTCCAAAGTTTCACTCATGTCTTTGCTGATAACTTTTGAACTGTAATGGCTAGAATCAAAATTATTTTTTCCTCTGATTCCTGAGCTCACGACGATTCGATTGCACCCTATGACGTCATTTTCCGTCATAATAGTTTTCCCGCCATTTTGAATTTTCCAAAAAACCTATTTTTTCAAACTCCTCCTAGGCCGTTTGCTCCGAATTTCACGAAAATTGAACCAGATCAACTCCAGACCATGACGACTAAAAGTTATGGAATTCAAGTTGATTCGAATTACCGTTCTCGAATAACGCGCAAATAAATTTTACGTAGCGCTTGCGAAAACAGACGTAAGGCCGTATCTCCACAACGCTTTATCGGATTCAGACCAAATTTGGTACATGTCATCACAAGCATGACCTGAGGCTACATGCTGCGTTTCGGCGCAGCGCCACCTACTGGTCCGGAGATATGAAGAATTTATATTTTTGCTTATAACTTCTGAACGGTTTGTCCAAAAATCACAAAAGTGGTCTCGTTAGATTCAGGGCATCGTGCTGAGTCGACTGATATCCAATTTTCCCATATCGGCCATTTTGGCTGTCGGCCATTTTGAATTATGTGCTAAAATGCTGTATTTTATGAACGCATGAACGTATCGTTACGAAACTCAGTATGGGTCATCAGTACAACGCCCTAAAAGTACTCAAAAATTTATGAGACAGCGCCACCTTTTGGTCAAAAGTTATAATGAAATTTCCAAAAATGCTAATAACTTTTGAATAAATTTGCCTATAGTAATGACACTGATCTCAATAGATTCCTTGGGTTATGCTGAAAACATAGATACCAATTTTGCCATAGTCAATCAAAGTTCCTGTCCGCCATCTTTATTTTCTTTTAAAACCTACTTTTTCGAACTCCTCCTAGACCGAACGTCCGATTTTCACCAAAATCGGATCGTGTCATCTCCAGACTGTGCCGAGTAAAAGTTATGGATTTCGTGTCGATAGACAAAACCGTTTTCGTATACCGCAGTGGCAAAGTTGAGGCATGATGCCAAAATGACTATTCAGGCTTTATATCTGCAATGCCTTGACATATTGACACCAAACTTTGTATGTGTCATTGTCACTTCACTCTGACCACATCACATCAGTTTCGTAACTGCGCCACCTATTGGTCGAAAGTGATAATCATATTTTTATTTAATGTATCAACCATTGTGCCAAAATTCATCTTTAAATGTCTTCAATTGCTCCTTGCTGCAGTGGGTCTCACACTCCCAGCCACTTTGGCATGTCTTGTCGTCTTGCTTGCGCTTGGCCCCGGTGATTGCTGCTTGCAGCTATATTTATTATTCTTCTTCTTCTTCCGCCATTGAAGTCTATGGCAGCCCTATGAACCGCTTGCGGGAAAGTTGATTTTATTTGACATTCTGATAGAGGACAGTCCCAACATTAAATACACCAATTTTGGTGTCTCCAACTCATTCCCTCTAGCGCCACCAACAGTCCAAAGTTTCACTCATGTCTATGCTGATAACTTTTGAACCGTAAGGGCTAGAATCAAAATTCTTTTTTCCTCTGATTCCTGAGCTCACGACGATTCGATTGCACCCTATGACGTCATTTTCCGTCATAATAGTTTTCCCGCCATTTTGAATTTTCCAAAAAACTTACTTTTTCGAACTCCTCCTAGGCCGTTGCTCCGAATTTCACGAAAATTGAACCAGATCAACTCCAGACCATGACGACAAAAAGTTATGGAATTCAAGTTGATTCGAATTACCGTTCTCGAATACCGCGCAAATAAATTTTACGTAGCGCTTGCAAAAACAGACGTAAGGCCGTATCTCCACAACGCTTTATCGGATTCAGACCAAATTTGGTACATGTCATCACAAGCATGACCTGAGGCTACATGCTGCGTTTCGGCGCAGCGCCACCTACTGGTCCGGAGATATGAAGAATTTATGTTTTTGCTTATAACTTCTGAACGGTTTGTCCAAAAATCACAAAAGTGGTCTCGTTAGATTCAGGGCATCGTGCTGAGTCGACTGATATCCAATTTTCCCATATCGGCCATTTTGGCTGTCGGCCATTTTGAATTATGTGCTAAAATGCTGTATTTTATGAACGCATGAACGTATCGTTACGAAACTCAGTATGGGTCATCAGTACAACGCCCTAAAAGTACTCAAAAATGTATGAGACAGCGCCACCTTTTGGTCAAAAGTTATAATGAAATTTCCAAAAATGCTAATAACTTTTGAATAAATTTGCCTATAGTAATGACACTGATCTCAATAGATTCCTTGGGTTATGCTGAAAACATAGATACCAATTTTGCCATAGTCAATCAAAGTTCCTGTCCGCCATCTTTATTTTCTTTTAAAACCTACTTTTTCGAACTCCTCCTAGACCGAACGTCCGATTTTCACCAAAATCGGATCGTGTCATCTCCAGACTGTGCCGAGTAAAAGTTATGGATTTCGTGTCGATAGACAAAACCGTTTTCGTATACCGCAGTGGCAAAGTTGAGGCATGATGCCAAAATGACTATTCAGGCTTTATATCTGCAATGCCTTGACATATTGACACCAAACTTTGTATGTGTCATTGTCACTTCACTCTGACCACATCACATCAGTTTCGTAACTGCGCCACCTATTGGTCGAAAGTGATAATCATATTTTTAGTTATTGTATGTGATTTTTCAACCATTTTGCCAAAATTCATCTTCAAATGTCTTTAATTGCTCCTTGCTGCAGTGGGTCTCACACTCCCAGCCACTTTGGCATGTCTTGTCGTCTTGCTTGCGCTTGGCCCCGGTGATTGCTGCTTGCAGCTATATTTATTATTATTATTCTGCTTCTTCCGACTGGGCGTCTATGGCAGCCCATAGAAGCGTATGCGGGAAAGTTGTTCCGGTTTGACATTCTGATAGAGGACATTCCCAACAGTAATTGCCCCAATTTTGGTGTCTCTAACTCATTCCCTCTAGCGCCACCACCTGTCCAAAGTTTCACTTATATTATGCTAATAACTTTTAAACCGTAAGGCCTATCAACAAAATTCTTTTTTCCTCTGATTCCTGAGCTCACGACGATTCGACTGGACCCTATGACGTCATTTTCCGTCATAAAAATATGGCCGCCATTTTGAATTGTCCAAAAAACCTTCTTTTGCGAACTCGTCCTAGACGGTTTGTTCGATTTGCACCAAAATTGCACCAGATCATCTTCAGGCTGTGGGGACAAAAAGTTATGGAATTCAAGTTGATTCGTCAAACCGTTTTCGATAAACGCGCAAACAAATTTTACGTAGCGCTTGCGAAAACAGACATAAGGCTGTATCTCCGCATCGCTTAATCGTATTCAAACCAAACTTCCTACATGTCATCACAAGCATGACCTGAGGCTACATGCTGCGTTTCGGCGCAGCGCCACCTACTGGTCTGGAGATATGAAAAAAGGCTATTTTTGCTTATAACTTCTGAACGGTTTGTCCAAAAATCACAAAAGTGGTCTCGATAGATTCAGGGCGTCATGTTGAGTTGACTGATATCCAATTTTTCCATATCGGCCATTTTGGCTGTCGGCCATTTTGAATTATGTGCTAAAATGCTGTATTTTATGAACGCATGAACGTATCGTTACGAAACTCAGTATGGGTCATCAGTACAAAGCCCTAAAGGTACTCAAAAGATTATGAGACAGCGCCACCTTTTGGTCAAAAGTTATAATGAAATTTCCAAAAATGCTAATAACTTTTGAATAAATTTGCCTATAGTAATGACACTGATCTCAATAGATTCCTTGGGTCATGCTGAAAACATAGATACCAATTTTGCCATAGTCAGCCAAACTTCCTGTCCGCCATCTTTATTTTCTTTTAAAACCTACTTTTTCGAACTCCTCCTAGACCGAACGTCCGATTTTCACCAAAATCGGATCGTGTCATCTCCAGACCGTGCCGAGTAAAAGTTATGGATTTCGTGTCGATAGACAAAACCGTTTTTGTATACCGCAGTGGCAAAGTTGAGGCATGATGCCAAAATGACTATTCAGGCTTTATATCTGCAATGCCTTGACAGATTGACACCAAACTTTGTATGTGTCATTGTCACTTCACTCTGACCACATCACATCAGTTTCGTAACTGCGCCACCTATTGGTCGAAAGTGATAATCATATTTTTAGTTATTGTATGTGATTTTTCAACCATTTTGCCAAAATTCATCTTCAAATGTCTTTAATTGCTCCTTGCTGCAGTTGGTCTCTCACTTCCAGCCACTTTGACATGTCTTGTCGTCTTGCTTGCGCTTGGCCCCGGTGATTGCTGCTTGTTAGGGGCCAAGCACTGAAAGTGCGGGCACCTATTGTATCTGTTCCCGTTCTTATTCTTCTTCTTTTTCTTTTTCTTTTTTTTCTTTTTTTTCTTCCGACTGGGCGTCTATGGCAGCCTATAGAACCGTTTGCGGGAAACTTATACAAATTGGCACAGTGATAGAGGACAGCCTGAACTATCACCATAGCAAATTTGGAGTCTCCAACTCATTCCCTCTAGCGCCACCAGCTGTCCAAAGTTTCACTCATGTTTATGCTAATAACTTTTGAACCACAAGGGCTAGAAACAAAATTATTTTTTCCTCTGATTCCTGAGCTCATGACGATTCGACTGCACCATATGACGTCATTTTCCGTCATAATAGTTTTCCCGCCATTTTGAATTTTCCGAAAAACCTACTTTTTCGAACTCCTCCTAGGCCGTTGCTCCGAATTTCACGAAAAATGAACCAGATCATCTCCAGACCTTGACAACCAAAAGTTATGGAATTCAAGTTGATTCGAATTACCGTTCTCGAATACCGCGCAAATAAATTTTACGTAGCGCTTGCGAAAACAGACGTAAGGCCGTATCTCCACAACGCTTTATCGGATTCAGACCAAATTTGGTACATGTCATCACAAGCATGACCTGAGGCTACATGCTGCGTTTCGGCGCAGCGCCACCTACGGGTCCGGAGATATTAATAATTTATGTTTTTGCTTATAACTTCTGAACGGTTTGTCCAAAAATCACAAAAGTGGTCTCGTTAGATTCAGGGCGTCGTGCTGAGTTGACTGATATCCAATTTTCCCATATCGGCCATTTTGGCTGTCGGCCATTTTGAATTATGTGCTAAAATGCTGTATTTTATGAACGCATGAACGTATCGTTACGAAACTCAGTATGGGTCATCAGTACAACGCCCTAAAGGTACTCAAAAATGTATGAGACAGCGCCACCTTTTGGTCAAAAGTTATAATGAAATTTCCAAAAATGCTAATAACTTTTGAATAAATTTGCCTATAGTAACGACACTGATCTCAATAGATTCCTTGGGTTATGCTGAAAACATAGATACCAATTTTGCCATAGTCAGCCAAACTTCCTGTCCGCCATCTTTATTTTCTTTTAAAACCTACTTTTTCGAACTCCTCCTAGACCGAATGTCCGATTTTCACCAAAATCGGATCGTGTCATCTCCAGACCGTGCTGAGTAAAAGTTATGGATTTCGTGTCGATAGACGAAACCGTTTTCGTATACCGCAGTGGCAAAGTTGAGGCATGATGCCAAAATGACTATTCAGGCTTTATATCTGCTATGCCTTGACATATTGACACCAAACTTTGTATGTGTCATTGTCACTTCACTCTGACCACATCACATCAGTTTCGTAACTGCGCCACCTATTGGTCGAAAGTGATAATCATATTTTTATTTAATGTATCAACCATTTTGCCAAAATTCATCTTTAAATGTCTTCAATTGCTCCTTGCTGCAGTGGGTCTCACACTCCCAGCCACTTTGGCATGTCTTGTCGTCTTGCTTGCGCTTGGCCCCGGTGATTGCTGCTTGCAGCTATATTTAGGGGCCAAGCACTGAAGGTGCGGGCACCTATTGTATCTGTTCCGGTTCTTCTTCTTCTTTTTCTTTTTCTTCCGACTGGGCGTCTATGGCAGCCCATAGAAGCGTATGTGGGAAAGTTGTTTTGGTTTGACATTCTGATAGAGGACAGTCCCAACATCAAATACACCAATTTTGGTGTTTCTAACTCATTCCCTCTAGCGCCACCACCTGTCCAAAGTTTCAGAAATTGTATGCTAATAACTTTTGAACCAAAAGGCCTATCAACAAAATTATTTTTTCCTCTGATTCCTGAGCTCATGCCGATTCGATTGCACTCTATGACGTCATTTTCCGTCAAAAAAATATGTCCGCCATATTGAATTGTCCAAAAAAACTACTTTTGCGAACTCGTCCTAGACGGTTTGTCCGATTCTCACCAAAATTGCACCAGATCATCTTCAGGCAGTGCTGACAGAAAGTTATGGAATTCAAGTTGATTAGCTTAACCGTTTTTGATAAACGCACAAACAAATTTTACGTAGCACTTGCGAAAATAGACGTAAGGCTGTATCTCCGCAACGCTTTATCGTATTCAGACCAAACTTGGTACATGTCATCACAAGCATGACCTGAAGCTGCATGCAGCGTTTCGGCGCAGCGCCACCTACTGGTCCAGAAATATGAAAAATTGCTTTTTTGGCTTATAACTTCTGAACGGTTTGTCCAAGAATCCTAAACGTGGTCTCGTTAGATTTAGGGCGTCATGCCGAGTCGACTGATATCCAATTTTTCCAGATCGGCCATTTTGTCTGTCGGCCATTTTGAATTATGTGCTAAAATGCTGTATTTTTTGAACGCATGAACGAATTTTTACGAAACTCGGTATGAGTCATCAGTACAATGCCCTGAAGGAGCCTGAGAAGTTTCGAAACAGCGCCACCTAGTGGATAAATTTTTTTTTCAAATACTTATAACTTTGGGTGTGGTCGACTTATTCTCATGGGATTCATCTCCTTAGACTCCTGAATCGTTGCCGAGTCCAACGATACCCGACTTGCCAGGTTTCGGCATATGGTTTGTGCAGCGTTGTAATTTAGCGCTTAAAAAACATTTGGTGATATCTTCGAAACCGCTAGTCCGATCGAGACGAAACCACCGTCAGAAGTATGGAAACATAGGTCGATAGCTATACGCTAATACCCAAATCTCAAAATATTGATCGTAAGGGGTAGTCAAATTCAATCAAAGTCACGTGTCAGTCGTTTTTGACGTGTTTTTTCACATAAATGTCTATAACGTTGAATCTAATTGAGATATTTTCACCAAAATTGACACACAGATGCATGGGCTCAGTCTGAGGACACACAAAAAAAAACTGTGGGATTGAGCCTCTTGGTGGCGCTAAAACTAAACAAAACATGAAATTCCCATTGACTTCAATGCAGTTTAGTGATGTAAAATGCTATACTTAACGAATGCATTCCTGTAACATTATGAAACTCAGTATGTGCCATCAACACCATGTCCTGAAAGTACTCAACAGATTTAAAGACAGCGCCACCTTTTGGTCAAAAGTTGTAACAAATTTTCACGAAATGCTAATAACTTTTGAATAAATTAGCCTATAGTAATGACACTGATCTCAATAGATTCTTTGGGTTATGCTGAAAACATAGATACCAATTTTTTCATAGTCAGCCAAACTTCCTGTCCGCCATATTTATTTTCTTTTAAAACCTACTTTTTCGAACTCCTCCTAGACCGAACGTCGGATTGTCACCAAAATCGGATCGTGTCATCTCCAGACTGTGCCGAGTAAAAGTTATGGATTTCGTGTCGATAGACGAAACCGTTTTCATATACCGCAGCGGCAAATTTGAGGCATGATGCCAAAATGACTATTCAGGCTTTATATCTGCAATGCCTTGACATATTGACACCAAACTTTGTATGTGTCATTGTCACTTCACTCTGATCACATCACATCAGTTTTGTAACTGCGCCACCTATTGGTCGAAAGTGATAATCATATTTTTAGTAAATGTATGTGATTTTTCAACTATTTTGCCAAAATTCATCTTTAAATGTCTTCAATTGCTCCTTGCTGCAGTTGGTCTCACACTCCCAGCCACTTTGGCATGTCTTGTCGTCTTGCTTGCGCTTGGCCCCGGTGATTGCTGCTTGCAGCTATATTTAGGGGCCAAGCACTGAAGGTGCGGGCACCTATTGTATCTGTTCCCGTTCTTATTAGGGGCCAAGCACTGAAGGTGCGGGCACCTATTGTATCTGTTCCCGTTCTTATTAGGGGCCAAGCACTGAAGGTGCGGGCACCTATTGTATCTGTTCCCGTTCTTATTAGGGGCCAAGCACTGAAGGTGCGGGCACCTATTGTATCTGTTCCCGTTCTTATTCTTCTTTTTCTTTTTTTTCTTTTTCTTCCGACTGGGCGTCTATGGCAGCCTATAGAACCGTTTGCGGGAAACTTATACAAATTGGCACAGTGATAGAGGACAGCCTGAACTATCACCATAGCAAATTTGGAGTCTCCAACTCATTCCCTCTAGCGCCACCAGCTGTCCAAAGTTTCACTCATGTTTATGCTAATAACTTTTGAACCACAAGGGCTAGAAACAACATTCTTTTTTCCTCTGATTCCTGAGCTCACGACGATTCGACTGCACCCTATGACGTCATTTTCCGTCATAATAGTTTTCCCGCCATTTTGAATTTTCCGAAAAACCTACTTTTTCGAACTCCTCCTAGGCCGTTGCTCCGAATTTCACGAAAAATGAACCAGATCATCTCCAGACTATGACGACCAAAAGTTATGGAATTCAAGTTGATTCGAATTACCGTTCTCGAATACCGCGCAAATAAATTTTACGTAGCGCTTGCAAAAACAGACGTAAGGCCGTATCTCCACAACGCTTTATCGGATTCAGACCAAATTTGGTACATGTCGTCACAAGCATGACCTGAGGTTACTTGCTGCGTTTCGGCGCAGCGCCACCTACTGGTCCGGAGATATGAATAATTTATGTTTTTGCTTATAACTTCTGAACGGTTTGTCCAAAAATCACAAAAGTGGTCTCGTTAGATTCAGGGCGTCGTGCTGAGTTGACTGATATTCAATTTTCCCATATCGGCCATTTTGGCTGTCGGCCATTTTGAATTATGTGCTAAAATGCTGTATTTTATGAACGCATGAACGTATCGTTACGAAACTCAGTATGGGTCATCAGTACAACGCCCTAAAAGTACTCAAAAATTTATGAGACAGCGCCACCTTTTGGTCAAAAGTTATAATGAAATTTCCAAAAATGCTAATAACTTTTGAATAAATTTGCCTATAGTAATGACACTGATCTCAATAGATTCCTTGGGTTATGCTGAAAACATAGATACCAATTTTGCCATAGTCAATCAAAGTTCCTGTCCGCCATCTTTATTTTCTTTTAAAACCTACTTTTTCGAACTCCTCCTAGACCGAACGTCCGATTTTCACCAAAATCGGATCGTGTCATCTCCAGACTGTGCCGAGTAAAAGTTATGGATTTCGTGTTGATAGACAAAACCGTTTTCGTATACCGCAGTGGCAAAGTTGAGGCATGATGCCAAAATGACTATTCAGGCTTTATATCTGCAATGCCTTGACATATTGACACCAAACTTTGTATGTGTCATTGTCACTTCACTCTGACCACATCACATCAGTTTCGTAACTGCGCCACCTATTGGTCGAAAGTGATAATCATATTTTTAGTTATTGTATGTGATTTTTCAACCATTTTGCCAAAATTCATCTTCAAATGTCTTTAATTGCTCCTTGCTGCAGTGGGTCTCACACTCCCAGCCACTTTGGCATGTCTTGTCGTCTTGCTTGCGCTTGGCCCCGGTGATTGCTGCTTGCAGCTATATTTATTATTATTCTGCTTCTTCCGACTGGGCGTCTATGGCAGCCCATAGAAGCGTATGCGGGAAAGTTGTTCCGGTTTGACATTCTGATAGAGGACATTCCCAACAGTAATTGCACCAATTTTGGTGTCTCTAACTCATTCCCTCTAGCGCCACCACCTGTCCAAAGTTTCACTTATATTATGCTAATAACTTTTAAACCGTAAGGCCTATCAACAAAATTCTTTTTTCCTCTGATTCCTGAGCTCACGACGATTCGACTGGACCCTATGACGTCATTTTCCGTCATAAAAATATGGCCGCCATTTTGAATTGTCCAAAAAACCTTCTTTTGCGAACTCGTCCTAGACGGTTTGTCCGATTTGCACCAAAATTGCACCAGATCATCTTCAGGCTGTGGGAACAAAAAGTTATGGAATTCAAGTTGATTCGTCAAACCGTTTTCGATAAACGCGCAAACAAATTTTACGTAGCGCTTGCGAAAACAGACATAAGGCTGTATCTCCGCATCGCTTAATCGTATTCAAACCAAACTTCCTACATGTCATCACAAGCATGACCTGAGGCTACATGCTGCGTTTCGGCGCAGCGCCACCTACTGGTCTGGAGATATGAAAAAAGGATATTTTTGCTTATAACTTCTGAACGGTTTGTCCAAAAATCACAAAAGTGGTCTCGATAGATTCAGGGCGTCATGTTGAGTTGACTGATATCCAATTTTTCCATATCGGCCATTTTGGCTGTCGGCCATTTTGAATTATGTGCTAAAATGCTGTATTTTATGAACGCATGAACGTATCGTTATGAAACTCAGTATGGGTCATCAGTACAAAGCCCTAAAGGTACTCAAAAGATTATGAGACAGCGCCACCTTTTGGTCAAAAGTTATAATGAAATTTCCAAAAATGCTAATAACTTTTGAATAAATTTGCCTATAGTAATGACACTGATCTCAATAGATTCCTTGGGTTATGCTGAAAACATAGATACCAATTTTGCCATAGTCAGCCAAACTTCCTGTCCGCCATCTTTATTTTCTTTTAAAACCTACTTTTTCGAACTCCTCCTAGACCGAACGTCCGATTTTCACCAAAATCGGATCGTGTCATCTCCAGACCGTGCCGAGTAAAAGTTATGGATTTCGTGTCGATAGACAAAACCGTTTTTGTATACCGCAGTGGCAAAGTTGAGGCATGATGCCAAAATGACTATTCAGGCTTTATATCTGCAATGCCTTGACAGATTGACACCAAACTTTGTATGTGTCATTGTCACTTCACTCTGACCACATCACATCAGTTTCGTAACTGCGCCACCTATTGGTCGAAAGTGATAATCATATTTTTAGTTATTGTATGTGATTTTTCAACCATTTTGCCAAAATTCATCTTCAAATGTCTTTAATTGCTCCTTGCTGCAGTTGGTCTCTCACTTCCAGCCACTTTGACATGTCTTGTCGTCTTGCTTGCGCTTGGCCCCGGTGATTGCTGCTTGCAGCTATATTTATTATTATTATTATTATTATTATTTTTCTTACGACTATTCGGGCACTTTTGGGGGCCTTAACGTGCTCAAAAACTCTTGAAACTTTGCACACGGGTCAGAACCCGCGGCCATTAGAGCCGGACTGAAGCTGGTACCCGGGCGTGGCAGGGGGGCTCGACAGCGCCCCCTGGAACGCGGTCCGAAAACTTGGTCCATAAATCAAACACGCTTGCATGAAATAATATGAAACTCGGTACACTTATAGATCTCACCGGTTCATATATCCTTCGTGCTCTGACTTTTTACCCCAGCCCAACAGGAAGTCGGCTATTTGGCGTAGTTTAAAAAACACATGCAATGGAATTTAAAATACTCCTCCTAGAAAATTCAACCAATCACCACGAAACTCGGTGTGCATGAAGTCAAGACATGGAGGATGAAAAATTGCCAGGGGATTTTTGATATCTCGAACGGTTTGGCCGTGGCGAGGAAACGAATTTATGGCGAATATTGGAAACAGGAAGTGTGTTATAACATCCTCATACATCAATTGATCTGGATGAAACTTCAGCAGTGTGTTCGTTGTAAGAGGCCGATCACATGGATGTGACTATTGTGAGTCAAAGTTATAGCGCCACCAACTGGCAGCAGGAAGTGTGTCACTTTCAAAATGCTTTAAAATCACCCTCTTATTTTTACCCGATTTGCTTCAAACTTTATGTGTATAATGTAAACACACGGCAGATGTAGACCTGTGAAAGGATTATTGATATCTTAAATACTGTTGCCATGGCAACGCAGCAAACTTTAATATTCTTTTTTAAAGTTTTTGAGACTCTTAGCATGCTTGAAATTGCATGAAACTCGACAGACACTTAACATTTATTGCCTAGTACACTTGTGCAAAGTTTTAGAAACGGGCGTGGTAAGGGGCTCAGTAGCGCCACCTTTAGTCAAAAATGGGGTATTAGTTTTACCTACAGTAACAAAAATCGGTATTTATATTTATCTCCCCGAGCCGGACAACTTTCTAATTTACAGTCATTAGCTCCGACCAACAGGAAGTCAGATATTTTGGTTTGAATGTGATTTGATGGGAATTTTGCCAGTCTCTCTCAGTGTCTGTGTGTGTGAGAGAGGAGGGGGGGCTTTATTTTAACCCTTTCTCTGCTGTGTGGGACTTCTCGGGCACTTTTGGGGCCCTTAACGTGCTCGAAAACTCTTGAAACTTTGCACACAGGTCAGAACCTGCGGCCATCAGGGCCGGGCTGAAGCTGGTACCCGGGCGTGGCAGGGGGGCTCAACAGCGCCCCCTTTAACGGGGTCTGAAAACTTGGTCCATATATCAAACTGAATATTGCATGAATTAGTATGAAACTCGGTACACATATAGATCTCATCGGGCCGAACAACTTTCGTGCTCTAAGTTTTACGCCAGCCCAACAGGAAGCCGGCTATTATGGGTTGTATGAAAACGCACGCCCCTGGAATTTTATATACTCCTCCAAGAAATTTAATTTGATCTTCACCAAACTCGGTCAGCATGAAGTCAAGACATTGAGGACGCTAAATTGCGGACGGATTTTTGATATCTCGAATGGTTTGGCCGTGGCGAGGAAACGAAGTTATGGCGAGAAAAGAAAAACACAATGTGTTATAACGTCTTCATACATTTATTGATCTTGATGAAACTTCAGCAGTGTGTTTGTTGTAAGAGGGCTATCACATGGATGTGACTATTGTGAGTCAAAGTTATAGCGCCACCAACTGGCAGCAGGAAGTGTGTTACTTTCAAGATACTTTTGACTAAAGTGGGGGGGTTATTTTTACCTACAGTCACAAAACTCGGTCTGTATATTATGCTTATCGATCCGGACAACTTTCTCTTTAACAGTCATAAGCTCCGACCAACAGGAAGTCAGATATTTTGGTTTGAATGTGGTTTTGTCTCTCTCTGACAGAGTTCCCCCTGCCATTCTCTCTGTGTGTGTGTGTGTGTGTGTGTGTGGGGGGGGGGGGGGGGGGAGGGAGGGCACACACACAGACAGCCCCCCCCCCCTTTTCTGTGTGTGTTTGGAGGGGAGCAGAAAGACTGATACAAGCTCTAAAGCAGACTTCTTCTCGACAGTCAAAGCGGGGTTACGTTATTGCCCGTCGTGCACAGGAACCCGAAAGGCAACGGGGGGTGGCGGCTTTATATATATATATATATATATATATATATATATATATATATATATATATATATATAAATATAAATATAGCTGCAAGCAGCGATGGAGGGCCCAAGCCGGTGGCAGCGCCAGCCCGGTGCCTTTAGTGTAACTAAAGGCACCAGGGTGGCGGTGCCACCGGCTTGGGCCCGTAATCGCTGCTTGCAGCTATATTTATTATTATTATTTTACTACCTTTTGGGCACTTTGGGGGGCCTTAACGTGCTCAAAAACTCTTGAAACTTTGCACAAATGTCAGAACCCGCGGCCATTAGGGCCACGCTGAAGCTGGGACCCGGGCGTGGCAGGGGGGCTCGCCAGCGCCCCCTGGAATGGGATTCAAAAACATGTCCATATATCAAACACGCTTGCCTGTAATAATATGAAACTCGGTACACTTATAGATCTCACCGGTTCATATATCCTTCGTGCTCTGACTTTTTACCCCAGCCCAACAGGAAGTCGGCTATTATGGGCTGTATGGAAACGCATGTTCTGGCATTTGAAACACTTCTCCCAGAGAATTCATCCGATGACCACGAAACTCGGTGTGCATGAAGTCAAGACATGGAGGATGCTAAATTGCGAGGGGATTTTTGATATCTCGAACGGTTTGGCCGTGGCGAGGAAACAAATTTATGGCGAATATTGGAAACAGGAAGTGTGTTATAACATCCTCATACAGTAACTGATCTTGATGAAACTTCAGCAGTGTGTTCGCTGTAAGAGGCCGATCACATGGATGTGACTATTGTGAGTCAAAGTTATAGCGCCACCAACTGGCAGCAGGAAGTGTGTCACTTTCAAAATGCTTTGAAATCACCCTCTTATTTTTACCCGATTTGCTTCAAACTTCATCTGTATAATGTAAACACACGGCAGATGTAGACCTGTGAAAGGATTATTGATATCTTAAATACTGTTGCCATGGCAATGCATCAAACTTTAATATTCTTTTTTAAAGTTTTTGAGACTCTTAGCATACTTGAAATTGCATGAAACTCGACAGACACTTTACATTTATTGCCTAGTACACTTGTGAAAAGTTTCAGAAACGGGCGTGGTAAGGGGCTCAGTAGCGCCACCTTTAGTCAAAAATGGGGTATTAGTTTTACCTACAGTAACAAAAATTGGTATCTATATTTATCTCCACGAGCCGGACAACTTTCTAATTTACAGTCATTAGCTCCGACCAACAGGAAGTCAGATATTTTGGTTTGAATGTGATTTGATGGGAATTTTGCCAGTCTCTCTCAGTGTCTGTGTGTGTGAGAGAGGAGGGGGGCTTTATTTTAACCCTTTCTCTGCTGTGTGGGATTTCTCGGGCACTTTTGGGGCCCTTAACGTGCTCGAAAACTCTTGAAACTTTGCACACAGGTCAGAACCTGCGGCCATCAGGGCCGGCCTGAAGCTGGTACCCGGGCGTGGCAGGGGAGCTCAACAGCGCCCCCTTGAACGTGGTCCGAAAACTTGGTCCATATATCAAACACGTTTGCATGTAATAATATGAAACTCGGTACACATTTAGATATCATCGGGC
>JARPMJ010006379.1:0-2500 GCA_033366665.1 Phoxinus dragarum
AGTAAAGTTGAGTTTATTTGGCATAAAATGTAGCAAAAATTGCTTTGTCAAGGATAACACAAAGTTGCATTAACTTATTTCTGTTGTGGTCCTTGTTTTTTTTAACTAGACAATTTCATAAAAAAAATAATAAAATAAATGTAATGCCCTAGCAACCCCATGGCAACGCACAAAAAAAAAAAAAAAAAGCTGTGTTCCCTGTTACACAAAATGTAGCATTACGCTGGTGTGTGTGACATTTAGGGGAGAGCAAACACCGTTAGCTTGATATAAACACAATAGAAGTCGGATCAGCAGATGGGTTATCGTGTCTGACCCGCGCGCGTTCCGACCGGCCGTTTGATTTATGTGCTCACTTATACAGGTCATTATGTTTATTGCTGCACGCTGTTATGGAAATGTGTGTGTGTGTGTGTGTGTGTGTGTGTGTGAGAGAGAGAGAGAGAGAGAGAGAGAGAGAGAGAGAGAGAGAGAGAGAGAGAGAGAGAGAGAGAGAGAGAGAGAGAGAGAGAGAGAGAGAGAGAGATTTGTGTTCTACAGGTCAGTGCCTAAAGCCTTGTTTATACTCGACGCGTCCGCACGAGCGCGAAGGTGCGCGCGGCAAAAATGACGTCGTTGCGGTGTGGGCGGTCGCGCGCGTTGGGTGCGCAAAGCGGCGCAAAGGCCCATTTCGCGTGGCGGTGTGCACGGCAGATTTTGTAACAGCGCGCGCGGCTCCGCATCCGAAGATGAACGACTTCGAGCCGAATCTGGCCGAGCACGAACTTCTCATCACACCAGCACCCAGTTTGCGCGTCTAAATTAGTTGCTTACATTTAAAAAAATGAGCATACAATAGCATAAAAAGCCTTTTTAATGAACATAAAGGTCCATGGTTAATACAAATGTACACGAAAGTTAATGAAATGTTTAGTGAAATTAGAAAATATTTAAGAGATCGTTAATGTATTTGTATACGTACATGTATTCCCATATAGGCTAGCCTACATATGTTGTTCTAATGTCACAAGTAATAATCTCAGGGTTTACTGGGTTTTTACACGATTATTTTTGTATTGGTGGTGGTAACTAAAATAAACATTGTCACGTGTTTATATTTCTTCTTCTCACCGATTCCTGATGGTTTAGAGAGGACAATTACTCGAGTCGCCCCCTGTAGTTTCAAAGAATAGTACAACGGCGAGCGCGTCAAGTATAAACGCCTCGACCGTTTGGAGAGGTGCGCGCGCGGTCAGCGGAGACTCGCGCTCGTGCGGACGCGTCGAGTATAAACAAGGCTTAAGGGATCATTCGCATAATATAAAAGCTTATCTGTATTTATTCACATTGAATCAAGGAAAGAATACACACACACACACACACACACTCAAGCACTCACAGACACACACACAGACACACACAGACACACACACTTTCATTTCCATAACAGCGTGCAGAAATAAACATAATGACCGTTAAGTGACCGATTCTTTATTTACGAATAGTGTTTCTATTTAGTTTAGGGAAGAATGTTTTACGTGGAATGAATATTAATGTGTGAATGATGGATGTTTTTGGTGGGTTGATGTTGCAGCAGTTCTCTCATCTAAGACACAGTTCTCCTATGGGAGACAATAAAAAGTACCTTGACGTGACTCTCAAACACACACACACACACACTCAAACTCATAAACACACACACACTCGCAAACACTCACAGACACACACACACACTCAAACTCACATACACACACACACTCACACACACACACACACACACACACACACACACACACACACACACACACACACACTCTCTCTCTCACACACACACGTTACGTAAGAACTGACTGGCGCAGTGGGATCTCGCCTGAGAGCAAAAGCAAGCCAATGCACATTGGCAAGTGAGATTTGTATGGCAAGCCGTTCCCCGTATATACAGGTATATATGAGCAAGCGTGCAACTCCCCTTTCCGCTTCGTAGCGAGCAGTCGAACACTTCAGCGCTCTGCAGTGACTCCTGTGTGAGACAGAAGCTTCTCTGGGTTGGGGAGATGGCGTAGTCAGCAGGTGTTGCATGAGAGAGCAAACGTGCACAGCTGAGTGCAATGATTTCACCCGTGGGCGCTTCAACTAATAAAAGAGCAGTTCTAGCAGCTCTGTTCAGTTCTCATTTATTCTGTCAATGCAGGAGATCAATAATATTGTTGAACATTAAATTAAATGAAGTTTCTAAACGTAAGTTAGGGAGGAGTGAGCCAATCTAATCTTTCAATCATCAGCCGAGTACAGTATAAGCAGCCGCTTGCCTCTGCCTCGCATCAGCTGTTCCAGTATCCCTCCACCTCCCCAAACTCCACCTTCATCTTAGGTACCTTGCCCCTTTCAATCATCATATCGAGTTGAAGCTGCTTCATCGAGCCCCTCTCCAGTGGACAGCAAGCCAAATAAGTTTAACCTAATATCTTAAAGATTTTATGGGCAAACAAACTCGTTAAATGTCCAGTCCCGTGGAGGACTT
>JARPMJ010006379.1:7500-12500 GCA_033366665.1 Phoxinus dragarum
TTCATATTTCTGTGGAAACTGTGATACATTTTATTTGTCAGGATTCTTTGATGAATAGAAAGTTCAAAAGAACAGCATTTAATTGTTTATTTGATTGGGACAAAGCATTTTAATGAACACACTGTAAGTATAAAATACAAAATGTAAACAAGCCGGATTATAGCAACATTGCTAATTTCCCTAAGGCAGGTACACACAAGAACAAACACTCGGCTACACACACAACACTACAAAGACACAATACCCCAAACACATTATTAAAATGACTAAGAATAATGTTTACTCGACTGATTCGTCATAAGCCACTTCTTCAGATGATCTTTAAAAGTGTGATAAGTAGAACGTCGTCTGCTAATACACTATTCCAATATTTGCTCCCTATTATTATTTTAATTATTATATTATTATGTATTCCACATTCTGTCCTCTGTTTTATGCCAGACCTTATAGATAAAACAGGCATATTTGAATTTTTATTTATTTTCATAACTCAATAAATTGTTTTTTGTTTGAAGAAATGTTACAGTAATGAAATGAGAGGTTTTTTTAAAGACATTTATCGCCGTCTTATACAGTGATTCTATTAACTTTAGAGTTGTGTGTGAATGACCAACTATTAAAACAATACAGAATATGTGCAAAAGAAATCATGGGGTCTCATTCATGAAACACGAGCAGAACGAATGTTTGTGTAAATCGTGTGTAAAGTGGTTCTGGCGTAAATGTTCGGATTCATTAAAATGTTCGTATTTTCCAAATGTTAGTTGGTACGAAAGAAATCTCCACCTGCTGCCAGCCACGCGTAAATATGCGTTTAACATCCGAACGTTTTGCTCATTAATAAGGCTGCATTTTAATTCCCCTTAATCGGGGACATATTTACACAGCATTTAGAAAAAATATTATATATAGTAATTACATTCGGTTTTTCTTATTACTTTTATTGAGAGCCAGTGATAGCATCTGCAAACGGAACACTTTAATCACATAATTAATTGCTCAATAGGGCTGGGCTATATTTTTTCGAAGTGAACTAATTAGTTTTTTGCAGTCGAGCTTCATGTCGAACCGTTTTCTGTTCACTTCTGGGACTGTTAACAGATGAAACTCCAGTAACTGCGTCTGTAATATCTGCCAAGCTTCATTTTTTTAGGACCTGATACGCCACTATGTACGCTTGAAAATAAAATGTGGTGTTTTGAATGAACTTCAGATAATAAAACTTCAATTTCTGCATCTGAGAAATTGTTCTTTTTCATTCGCTTTTGAGAAGACATGTTGAAATCCTTCGTTTGGTGTCATAATATGATGCCCATATATGGCTGTCAGTCGGATTTAATGGGCGGGGTTTATGGTAATTGAGAATGAGCGTGCACTCGCGTCCCATTTACGACAGATTGGAATTCATTAACACACACGTTTCACTATCACATCTGACGTTTACAAAATATTTGTGAATCAGGAGGAGAGTTTTCGGGAAGGTCTCTTTAC
Source organism: Phoxinus dragarum (assembly GCA_033366665.1). Taxonomy (NCBI): domain Eukaryota; kingdom Metazoa; phylum Chordata; class Actinopteri; order Cypriniformes; family Leuciscidae; genus Phoxinus; species Phoxinus dragarum. Next base: position 8,992 of record JARPMJ010006379.1, read on the forward strand.
GCGCAGATCACTCACATATTTACTCGTATATTTACGAATGTTTCATGAATGAGACCCAATGAATGTAAATACAACCTGGCAGCACCGACTGTCAAAAATGGCTTCATGTACTTAAAATTCTTTAAATTAAATTTTACAATATTTGACAACTTTTTTACATGACTTTTAAAAGTTAGAGTAGAATCCAAAGTAACCCCAAGATACGTAAACTCTTTAACAATTTCAATTACATTTAAATGTGTCATCTCCACTAACTGTTTTGCAGACATCATACACACAGTTTTCTTGTGTTCAATAATAAGCCTGTCCTGGGAAGCCAATCCTGAGTATCGGTCGTAGCAGAAGTCAAAGTAATTTTTTAAATTGGTAGCATGGGTAAAAATGACTAAATCATCTGCATACATCTGAACATTTATTTGAAATATAATCTCTTGTAACATTATAAATGTCTTTACTGTCACTTATATAAAATGTTAGTATATAATATATTAGCATTTATGATAATATTAGAATATATATTTGTGAAAAAATAATCAATGGGAAATTTTTCAACTTAATTAAAGATCAATTTGTAACCCATTCTGTTCTATTTTTAATTAACTTTTCACCTGTATGCTCATTGATATTTTCTTTTAATCGTTTATTGCTGCAAGAAATAATAAAAACCCATAAATCATGGTTTTAAACAGTATTCACAACATCCCAAGTTTTGATAACAGGGTTGCAATAATCTCTTATAAAAGTTAAATATGTTAAAAGTTACAATGAAACGGCTCATATAATATTAAATTTGAGCTATTATAGTTGAACCTGTTTGTGTGTTCATGTGCAAAAACTTTAGATCAATTTAATGCATCCTTGTCAAATAAAAGTATTAAAGCATATATTATATAATTTTACTGACACCAAACTTATGAATTGTAGTGCATCACAGTTTCCACTTAAAACTTTTGACTGGTATTCCATCAGATTTTTAACGGAGTTTGTGTGCTAATAAACTCTGGCGTCTGAACGAATGACACGATGCAGACGGAGATGTGTGTGTGTGTGTGTGTGTGTGTGTGTGTGTGTGTCTGGACTGAAGCGCAGCGTCTCGCGTTGATAAAGGAAATGAAATTCCTCACGCCGAGATCTGACCGTTTGATATTTGATATTGAATTTCTCTTGGTTTCATCTCTCCATCTGTTTGTCTCATTTCGTTCTGTCGTTCTTTTCACGTTTCAGTTCTAGAGGACATTTAAACGCTGTGGTGTGTGTGTGTGTGTGTGTGTGTGTGTGTGTGTGTGTGTGTGTGTGTGTGTGTGTGTGTGTGTGTGTGTGTACATTGAAACGTCTCATATAATATTTAGTTTGACCTCTTGACCTCAGATTTGATCATAATTTGTGTGTGTTTTTGATGCAGGACTATTGTGTGTGTTCCCGGTGTGTTTTCAGGTACATGGAGGCCGACGAGCACGTGATTCAACACTGTTTCTGTTACACGTCGACAGTTCTCACCAGCACACTGGCCTTCCAGAAGGAGCAGAAGCTCAAGTTTGAGTGTCAGGTGAGAAGAAGTTTCCGCTACTGTACCTTTACAACTTGTAATAAATGCGTTAGTGTTCATCACTGCAGCTGAAGCAGGTATATATATATACACACATACTTACACACACACTCACACACACATGGAGACGAGTTTGTTGAGGATCAGTGCCAATGGTGTCGCATCGATGAGGCCTTCACAGGGGAGAGTCTAGTTGAGTCTATGTCCTCCATCTGATCTGGTCACACACACCCACCCACACACACACACACACACACACACACACACACACACACACACACACACACACACACACACACCCACACACACACACACACGCTCACACTTGCACACCCACACCCACACTTGCACACCCACACACATCCACCCACCCACACCCACCCACACCCACACACCCACCCACCCACACCCACCCACACCCACACACACACACACACATTCACTCACACATTCATCATTGTGTCCATCTTGATGTTTGACTCTTATCTTTCTTCAGGCTCTGCTTCAAGTGGCTAAGAATCTCTTCACACACCTCGGTGAGTCAAACTCGCATGAATAAATCTGAATGTTTATCATTTACTCTCATAATTCATATTCCTAGTCTGATTGTGAATGAATCATCTGTGATGTTATTATGTGTTTTTATAACTTGTTTGTCTTCATTATCTGTCATCAAAAACCACCTAAAGATATAAACTGCTTGATGTATCTATATTATCACCAGCTCTTTATATAAAGTTGAAGATATGAGTATATATAAGTATATAAGCGTCATTCCGCTGATGTCATCGAGGCCGTGTGGGATGATGGGTAATGTGTATCTGTAGTTTGATACAGGCTTCTGTTCCATCTTTCATCAACAGTTACTCAGTCATTTAATGCTGGCTAATGTAATAACAGGTTAAAGCAATAAAATCAAACTCATAAATAGATTGCAGTCACATTACAGAAGGTGTTCCTGTCGAGATTAAACAGCTTTCAGCTTGACACACACACACACACACACACACGCTTGCGTGAGGCTGTGGGATGAAGCTGTGACTCCGCGTGTGATGAAGCAGCTTCACATTTAAAGACTTCATGAGGAATGATGCGGTTTATTTGACTGTGTGTCTCTCTCTCGTTCAGATGACGTGTCTGTGCTACTGCAGGAGATCATCGTCGAGGCCAGAAACCTGAGCAACGCTGAGATGTGAGACACACACACACTCTCTCACACACACACACACACGCTTAATTACGCCTCTGATCGTTTTGGGTTTCGTCCAAAGCAATTCCAGCCTTGCAACTGTTCTGAACAGCAGCTTCATAAATATCAATTACCTCCAGTCAAATATTGTAACATTTAATCAAACAGATTACACACACACACACACACACACACACACACACACACACACGTCTAATGCGGACAGAGATGAACCGATTATTTATTCAGGTTTCACAGTGTTATTTTAGTGATTTCTCTCTTTATCTCTCAGTTGTTCTGTGTTCCTGCTGGATCGAGTCAGTCATGAACTGGTGGCCAAAGTGTTTGATGGAGGAGTCGTGAGCGATGACGAGGTGTGTGTGTGTGTGTGTGTGTGTGTGTGTGTGTGTGTGTGTGTGTGTGTGTGTGTGTGTGTGTGTGTGTGTGTGTGTGTGTGTGTGTGTGAGTGAGTGTGTGAGTGAGTGAGTGAGTGAGTGTGTGTGTGTGTGTGTGTGTGTGTGTGTGTGTGTGTGTGTGTGTGTGTGTGTGTGTGTGTGTGTGTGTGAGTGAGTGAGTGAGTGAGTGAGTGAGTGAGTGAGTGAGTGAGTGAGTGAGTGAGTGAGTGAGTGAGTGAGTGAGTGAGTGAGTGAGTGTGTGTGTGTGTGTGAGTGTGTGTGTGCGTGCGTGCGTGCGTGTTATTATAGAGCTAAGTCTCTCTCTCTCTGTAATGAACAGAAGGAGTTTCGTATCCCGGCGGATCAGGGAATCGCGGGT
>JARPMJ010006379.1:17500-20000 GCA_033366665.1 Phoxinus dragarum
TTCAAACGTGCATACCTATAGACTAAACACGTAATATGCAAGTGCACGCCGTCACCTTTTACACAAATTTACGTTTTTGAAGTTTACATGGAGATTACGTTCTCGAGCCACCAGGCACTGCTGTTGTGCAAATGAACAGCCAGAACGCATAAAAGTTTTCTATTTTCTGTTAGAACGGTGTTGTGTAAGTTAATAAATAATGATCTTTGCAACAGAAGTGAATCAATCAAAACTAACTTTATCTGGACAATAACTTTATTCTAGATCTGCTGTAAAGCCAAAACACTCTTTGTTACTTTAATGTCCTACTATCACTGTAAAGCTGCTTTGAAACACTCTATATTGTTAAAAGCGCTGAATAGATGAAGGTTAATTGACTTGACTTGCATTGGAAAGAGGGATAAATGGAAGTATATGTCCTTGAGCTCTATCATGACAGACCAGTCCTCGGATCTGATTTGTGACATGATTTGCTTCAAAGTCAGCATTTTGAACTTGAGCTTCTTTACCGAATGATTTAGTTGGCGCAGATCTAAAATTGGACAACATTTTTGTCCTTCTTCCAGAACAATAAAATACCAGCTGTAAAACCTGAACGTAAGAACATGTTCTATGGCCTCCATCCCCAACTAAGCTTTTACCTCCTGTTTCATAACCAGAGTCTGAACCTGCGTGGGCGAGACCCAAAATGAATTAGGTAACCTTTTCTGTGGAGTGCAAGATGCATTGAGATATATTTGGCAGAAGCTTCCACTCTGCCAAAAAATATACAAAGGGAACCAGTCTCTCAAGCCAATTTGGTGCCCTGAAGTGCCAACCGGTGGGGAATGAGCAAACTTGCTTTTTGCCTCCTGAAACCTCTCGACGACTGAGGTGACAGCGTCGCTGAAGAGGCCAAGAGAGGAAAGTGGGGCGTTCATGAGAAAACTCTTGTCTTTCTCTTTTATTCCTGGCAAGTTTAGCCATAGATGTCTCTCCGTAGCCACCAGGGCTTCCATAGGCCGGCCGATTGACTTGCTCATCTCCTTGGTGGCCTGGTAAGATACAGTCAAACCAGAATTTACATTTCTCTCACATTATCAGAGTTTATTCGCTATAGTTTAGAAAATGGTGATAAAATATGAGCAGAACTCAGTTGATATTTGACAGGTTTTGTCCATCCTTCTGTTAGACTGTCTCACACATGAATTATGTTGAATATCTGTCAGCTGTTAAATTTAACTACACAATTAGATAATACCAGTTTAGCTCAACCAGTGACCAACCAATGCTTCATTGTGTTCAGTGTGTGTGTAAAAAGAGCATTAGCAATTACAGACAAAACACTTCAGCAGAACATGATCAGCTCAAAGTGTCTGAACAATTTTGGTCCCAAATTATTATACATTTTACTGGTAGTCACTGTATGGAGAATTTTTGGGTATAATATGTCACAGTTTACTTTATTTTGCTATCCTCACTTACATAAATTAACTATGGTGCCCTGCACCAACTAGTAAAAAAAGATTAAAAAAAGATATCTGGCGTCTGAATAATTTTTGGTTTGACTGTATATCTGCGGCACAGCTCTCTTATTGCGCTCTCTTATAGCTAGCGTCTCTTCCACCTTAGGCTTCACCCCATAGCCGTGTTCCTTCAGCCCCAGGATGGAGGAATAATTCAAAGTCTGAGAACTGAAGACTCAATATAAAACCGGCTTCTTCCAACAGCTCGACACCTTGGTGTGGAGATCAGGAAAAAACATCAGGCCCTGACGAAAAGGTTGTGATCTAGAGGGCAGGAAACGTTGGTCTAGCTTACTTTAATGATGATCTTACTGTTTCTCGGCCGGCCAGTCGATGTTTAATCTGGCCTAGACACAAGTTACAACCTCCATAAGCTCCTTATAAGCAGAAGTGTGAGGTGGCGAGTCCTCAACATCTCCTGCCTAAATGCTAACAACTCCCGAGCTGAATACCATCACTCGGGGCTGAGGAAACCGTGGAGCATATGCTTCCAAAGCCTGAGATAAGGCACTAGATCTGGCAGGTGAGGAGATCTGGCAGGTGAACGAGATCTGGCAGGAGATTTGGCAGGTGAGGAGATCTGGCAGGTGAGGAGATCTGGCAGGTGAGGAGATCTGGCAGGTGAGGAGATCTGGCAGGTGAGAAGATCTGACAGGTGAGGATATCTAGCAGGTGAGGAGATCTGGCAGGTGAGGAGATCTGGCAGGTGAGGAGATCTGGCAGGTGAGGAGATCTGGCAGGTGAGGAGATCTGGCAGGTGAGGAGATCTAGCAGGTGAGGAGATCTGGCAGGTGAGGAGATCTGGCAGGTGAGGAGATCTGGCAGGTGAGGAGATCTGTTAGGAGATCTGGCAGGTGAGGAGATCTGACAGGAGATCTGGCAGGTGAGGAGATCTGACAGGTGAGGAGATCTGGCAGGAGATCTGGCAGGTGAGGAGATCTGACAGGTGAGGAGATCTGGCAGGAGATCTGGCAGGTGAGGAGATCTGGCAGGTG
>JARPMJ010006379.1:25000-53208 GCA_033366665.1 Phoxinus dragarum
CCACCGTAACTTATGTTGGTCCGTGACCTCACAATTAGATGCCGCTAAAACTTACACACTGCACCTTCAATTGATATGACACATTCCATCTGTATTGTCAAAGCATTTACAGTAAGAGTATCAAATACGTTCTTTTTTAATAATACATTTTTTTACAAGTCATTTAATGTTATAAAAAAAATAAAGTTGAAAAAATATAATTTATGAATAAATAAATAAAATAAAATATATTTATTTTTAAAAAGAATAATTTAATAAGTTAAAGTTAATGTTGTAAAATAAAACAATAATGCAAATAAACAAGTACATTTCATATTAAATTAAATTAATAATTGAATACATTCCAAAAATAAAAGTTGAAAAAACTTTTAAGTAATAAAATAATTACTTAAAATAAAAAAAATAAGTTTATATTAAGTAATAAAAGTTAAAGTTCATGTTATAAAATAAATAATGCAAATAAATTATAGCAATAGCAACTTTATATAGCACAATTAAAACAACACAAGTTAACCAATGTGCTTTACAGTGTCACTCAGAACAAACTAAAAAAAGAGAAAAGAGCATTACATAGACGACACATATAAGAAAATTGCCACTGATTAAAAGCTATTGAAAACAGATTTGTTTATCTATTCCAAAAAATTAGCCACTGCTACAGCAAAAGAGCGATCTCCTTTTTGACGAAAATCTGTCCTGGGTATTTTGAGTATCTTCTGAGTCGCTGATCTCAAACTTTGTCAAGTATGATATTGAGTTAAGAGATCTGAGAAGAGTCCATGGAATGATTTGTACACCAATAACAGAAGTTTAAAATCAATCGTATTGTGGACCGAAAGCTAGTGCAAGGAGACAAAGTTATATAATATTAGTACTGCAAAATAACTGTGTGTGTGTGTATAGTTGGTTATAACAAGAGGAATCAAGCACATCGCAGTCTGTTGCTGTGTCTGCTGATGACCTCCTTTGACCTCTCAACCAGACCAAGGGCTGGAAGACCACCAGGAAGATTGCGGTAACACACACACACACACACACACTCTACCACTCACTCACACACCACTCACCTCACTCACCACACACACTCACCACTCACTCACCACAACCACTCACACACACTCACCACACACCCACACTCACTCACCACACTCACTCACTGACTCACTCACTCACTCCACACAAACCACTCACACACTCACTCCACACACACACACACACACACACCACTCACTCACACACTCACTCACTCACTCACTCACCACCACTCACTCACACACCTCACACACACACTCACACACTCACTCACACACTCACTCACTCACTCACTCACACACACACACTCACGACACCCCACTCACTCACACACCACACACTCACTCACTCACACACTCACTCACTCACCAAACTCACTCGCTCACTACACACTCACTCACACACTCACCTCACTCACTCACACACTCACTCCTCACTCACTCACTCACTCACTCACTCACTCACACACTCACTCACTCACTCACTCACTCACTCACACACTCACTCACTCACTCACACACTCACTCACTCACTCACAAACTCACTCGCTCACTTACACACTCACTCACACACTCATTCACTCGCTCACCACACACACACTCACTCACTCGCTCACCTCACACAACTCATTCACTCGCTCACTCACACACACCCACTCACTCACACACTCACTCACTCACCACACTCACTCACTCACTGACTCACAAACTTACTCACTCACACACTCACTCACTGACTCACTCACACACTCACTCACTCACACACTCACTCACTGACTCACTCACAAACTTACTCACTCACTCACTCACTCACTCACTCACACACTCACTCACTCACTCACACACTCACTCACACACTCACTCACACACTCACTCACATCACTCACTCACTCCACTCACAAACTTACTCACTCACACACTCACTCACTGACTCACTCACTCACTGACTCACCCACAAACTTACTCACTCACACACTCACTCACACACACACTCACTCACACACTCACTCACACACTCACTCACTCACTCACTCACTCACTCACTCACACACTCACTCACTCACTCACTCACACACTCACTCACTGACACACACACACACACACACACACACACTCACTGACACACTCACTCACTCACTCACTCACTCACGCACTCACAAACTCATTCACACACACACACACACACTCACTGACTCACTCACTCACTCACACACTCACTGACACACTCACTGACACACACACACACACACACACTCACTGACACACTCACTCACTCACTGACACACTCACTCACTGACACACACACACACACACACACACTCACTCACTCACTCACTGACACACACACACACACACACACACACACTCACTGACTCACTCACTCACTCACTGACACACTCACTCACTGACACACACACACACACACACACTCACTCACTCACTCACTCACTCACACACTCACTGACACACTCACTCACTCACTGACACACTCACTCACTCACTGACACACACACACACACACACACACTCACTCACTCACTCACTGACACACTCACTGACACACTCACTCACTCACTGACACACTCACTCACTCACTCACTGACACACACACACACACACACACACACACTCACTCACTCACTCACTGACACACTCACTGACACACTCACACACACACACACACACACACACTCACTGACTCACTCACTCACTGACACACTCACTCACTCACTCACTCACTCACACACACACACACACACACACACACACAGCACTCAGTGTTTCTCACTCTTCTGTTGTTGTGTTACAGGAGTTGATCTATAAGGAGTTTTTCTCTCAGGGTGATTTGGTGAGTTAAACTTTAGCTTATGTTTTCTTGATTGAGAATGATCACATGACCAACGATCACATGACCAAATCACTTGTCATTTATTGACAATCACAGCGGTCATGTGACCAACCAAAATAATGTCAGTTGTTACTTCAACATTGAAAAGAAACATTTAAACAACATGTAATGTTACAAAGGTTAACAAAATACTTATAAATCACTGTTGAAATTTCAATAAGATGTTGAAAAGATGTTTAAACAGAGTTGCAATATCAACTTGATTCACTGAATAAATGTTAAAATGCTGTCCGGGTTTCATTAATCACTTATAGATTTGAAAGCGAAATCTCACAAAAAATATTATTCGTTTTACATCATAGCATTTTTTAAAATTACTTTAGTCTTAATTTCCAGGTTTAACTCTGTAAAGCTCGACAAATGAAAATGTATTTAAACTAAACAGTTTATGGAACATTTAGATAAAATATAAAAAGAAATCTAAAAAAGTTAGCGTATGTGTTTTTATGTTTAAATATGATCCATCAGGTTGTTATGAATGAGAATATGGAGGAAAATGTAATTCAGAGACTCAAACTGAGCAAAAATATTACGTTTTCTGCAGATACTGATATTAATATGAAATTCTGATGCTTTTAATGTAAATCAAGGAGATATTTATATCCGTACAGCAGATACTGACATAGATGCATAAACATATCAATATCTGCCAATAATATGTCTTAGGTAAGATGATATTTTAAATGCTCAGTTTTATTATCAAAGCTCTGTAGTTTAAAAACATAAAATGTAATGCAATACAATGATGATTGACAGATGAATGAATAAACCTTCCTCAAAAGCCTGATGACCATATTTAAGATTTTTCTAATAAATGATAATGGTAAATCAAGTAAATCTCTTCAGTCCAGTTCAAATATTTACTAACAATATCAGTTATTCTTACATTTTCTTGATACAATCAGTGCAGATTTATATAAAGACACGTGAATCTTAAGATGAAGGAGGATGTTTATACAGTTATATAAAACAAATTTACATAAAAAACACAGAAGGAGGAGATCGTGTACGACAGGTTTATCAGATCATGTTGATCATTTAGAGGCGTATCAAACATTGATTTATAGGGTTAAATGATGCAAGAGCACACAGATTGAAAGCAGTTGTGTGTTTTCTAGGGTTAAATGATTGTGTGTTTGTAGGAGAAGGCGATGGGGAACAGACCCTGTGAGATGATGGACCGAGAGAAAGCCTACATCCCAGAACTCCAGATCAGCTTCATGGAGCACATCGCCATGCCTATTACAAGTCAGTGTCGATGCTTATTCACTTTACCGTTACCTGCCACTGGTTACATCCTTCTATAACTAATTATATTTTGTCTTATAATATTACCTAGCATATATATTGAAAATAGCAGAGGGCCTAATACAGAGCCTTGCTGCACTCCATAATTTACTGACATTATCTTATATTTTTTCCCCGTTAAAAAGCCAAAATGAAACGGTCTGATAGGTACGATCTAAACCACCTTAATGTCTGTCCCTGAGCACCAGTGTAATGTCAATCTCACACATGTCAATCTAAGAGTATTTTTATGATCTATAGTGTCGAACGCAGCACTAAAATCAAGTAAAACTAGTTTTGAGAAACAGCCTTGGTAAGTCACTTTACCAAGTTTTGTCATTTTAACAAGCCCATTGTCTCTGCTATGATGGGGCCTGAATCCAGACTGAAATGTTTCATATCACATATATATGAAAAATTTCAGTCTGGATATTTTACTTCTTTTTTTTCACTTTAAAGCCTTTTAGCGGCTCAAATTGGAACACAACGTGTTTAGATATATGGCTTTGATTTTCTAGCAATTTTAGAGGCAAATTATTTTGTATCCATTTGTTCACTGTTTGAGCATAGACCTGAACATTTAATTTCCAACTTAATCTGTGGTAAATCTTGAATTCTGTAGAGCGACAGACTGAAGTTTGATCTCTTTTCAAAGACGGCAACTTGGCAGATTATTGCTGAAGTGAAAAAAGTTTTAAAAAGTAACAGAATTTAAGCTGCAGTCCGGCACTTTTTTGGGTTTAAAAATATCAAAAAAGACATTTTTGAAAAAAAACGTAACCAGCCAGTGTTCAAAACGATCTGCTTGCCTTACCTCGATTCAAACGGTAATCTTGTAATAATGATTTTAATTCCAGTGGTACTGGTGGATTTCCGCGGGAATTTCGAGCATGTCTTTGCGTCATTACGTCACTTCTGTACACATAGAGAAGGAGTCCCCGGCTAGCGTGTGTGGATGATGGAGGTGGAGATTTAGCTTAGCACTTGGTATGGCGGATCCCGAAAGTTTAAAGCGACAATCACCAGTGACAACTGGAGATTCACCAGTTGTAAAACCCAAAGACTTCGGACTTCAGAGTGGCTACAGAAAAAATATATTTTTCACGTTTTGACGTGATATAAGCAATCGTTAGATTTAATCAGCATGATATAGCCTACTGCAATGCTTCCCCCCACCCCCCGAATTTGGTCAGAACAAAAGGGAATGTTACTTACTTGTTCAGATGACATTTACCGATGAAAATTCTAATGTTGACACTTTCAAAAGGTATACTCTAACATTGCTGATGTAGTTTTGCAGTACAGTATCCACAGCGACGCGACAGGTTCTCCTCAATACATTGTGTTCATCCGCGCTGTTTCATGCCGATTTACTACCCACGCACAGTTAATAATTCCGCGAATAACTGCAATTGCAGATTTCTAACAGAGATGGCGACAAAGAGGAAAAACGACGGACTGCAGCTTTAACGTGTATTGTTATGAAAAATGCATAAAAATACTATTTTCAATTTTTATATGACATATATTTTCAAAATCACATTTTACTCTAAAACTGCAAGAAAATCAAAGCCATAAATCTAAACATGTTGTGTTCCAAATTTGAGCTTGATATCTCAAAAAATTAGCTTTCAGCAAGATGTTGTTCGGCTGCAGTACCAAACGCTTCCACTAGATGGAATTCATCTCATTCATTTATCATTTTTGACCGTGAGGAGCACAAGTGTGACACTTGTTTTCAGGATTTTTTTTGTGTGTTCACACAGCATGTGCCAAAACCTTTACCAAGTTTCGTACCAAAAAAAAAAAAAAAGAGTACTAGAGGGTTAAAGAGAGTATTCTAAAGTGTTCATGAAGTGTTTATATTCTAAAGCATCAGAAGTTCAATTCTTCTGGCAGCCAGTAAAACAGTAATTACAAGGAAATGGCTAAAACCAGAGCCACCTACAGGTCATGGATGGATTGACATTTACACAATATATAAATGATGGAAAAGCTTTCCTTTTCCTTAAGAACCCAGACAGAAGATTTCTGATCAATAAGGAGAAAGTGGACTGATTATATCCAACCAATTTGCCCAGACTTTTCTTAAAACATAAATGATATGTAAGGTAATGTTTTTAAGAACTACAAGTAGCTCCTCTCATTCTTGTACATAGTTGCTGTCAAAATCACAACTTTGAATTGTGGGAATGTCAATTTACGTTTTTAAACTGTAAATTATGCAATGGCGTGTTCTTTTTCACTTCCAAAAACTGGTATTTTCATTTAAACAGTATTTTATTGTAAAATGACATTAGATGTACGGTTAGATCTGTCGCAGTTATTCACCGTATATAGTACGGAAACTCTCTGTTGACCAATTAACAGTTTTTCACTGTAGAATTTTTACCGTTAGAATCACGATAATTTTTTACAGTGTATGTATTTTTCTTCTGAAATGAAAAAAAAGAAGTACAAGAGAAGCTAACATCTCGGATGATTTGTCCCAGGCTCCTGCAGGAACTGTTCCCGCGCTCGGCCGAGCTTTACGAGCGTGTGGCCGCCAACCGCGAGCAATGGGCCAAAGTCTCCAACAAGTTCACCATCCGCGGGCTGCCGAGCAACAACTCGCTGGACTTTCTGGACGAGGAGTTCGAGCTTCTGCAGTCGCAGGGCGCCTTCGGGGACGAATCGCATCGCATGAACGGATGCCTGGACGACGACTGCGACAAACACCACCAGTGACATCACAGGTCAAAGGTCATCCACGGAGTGAGAGTGCTAAAGAGAACAGTTACAGTGTTACAATGTTACATATTTAGAACTTATTGTTTTAAAGCAGCTTCACAGTAACAAACAGGAAATAACAGAATCACTGAATGCAAACTTCATCAAATACGAGACAAATTAGCTCTAAAAAGACAGAAAAGTCAGCAAGTTTTCCCACTGTTTACACGTACCAGGAGAAGCTGAAGGAAAACTGAGCCACACGGAAATTAATCTTTTGCTTTAAACTGATTTCGTCTCTCAGGCGTCAGATTTCTCCATTCCTGAAATCCCAAATCCTCTGAAATGTGAGGCGAACGGAGAGCGACGGGAATGAAACACACGGATCTGCTGGGATCGGCCTTCTGAAACTCTCTGTACATACACTCGTGTGTTTTAAAGGGCTACGCGGCCCTCACACTTTTCTTTCTCAGGATGGCAGAATGTGTGCGTCTAATGGATCTTGCCTTACAAATGTTTGCGTTGCCTTCCTGAGGGACTGTAAACCAGATGTATGTATAAAAACATTCAGCCTGTCTGTGGACAGTTCTGAAGCTACATGGATATATGGGAATATCTGTCCGCGGTGTGTAAATGTGTGTTTGCACAGGTGTGACTGTACGTGCATTTGCCAAAATCTGCAAAGGAACGGAAAATGAAGAGGGTGATGATGTCTGTTTTATGAAAAATGTGAGTTTGCTTGTGCTACCTTCTCTCTCACGGGTTGCCGATATTAACCTGCAACGGACTGTGAATTTCACAAAAACTCCTCCATATTTCACCCTAAAATCAAAAGAATAAAATACATGATATTTTGCATTAGAGAAATCCCAGACAGCAACATAGTGTCGGCCCACTTGTGGATTCCACACATACACACCGGATCTGGGCCGACACCAGGTTTCTGTCTGGGATAAAGCCTGTTTTTAGGACCAATTATCCTGTCCTGACATCATTTTTGTCATTTTTTATTATTCTAGAATTAGTAACAATAATAAACCCTTGTGTGTGTGTCAGAATTGCGTGATATAAACTTACAATTGCCTGTTATAAAGTCAGAATTGCAGGTTATTAAGTCAGAATTGCAGGTTATTAAGTCAGAATTGTAGGTTATAAAGTCAGAATTACAGGTTATAAAGTCAGAATTACAGGTTATAAAGTCAGAATTGCAGGTTATAAAGTCAGAATTGCAGGTTATAAAGTCAGAATTGCAGGTTATAAAGTCAGAATTGTAGGTTATAAAGTCAGAACTGCAGGTTATAAAAGTCAGAATTGTAGGTTATAAAGTCAGAACTGTAGGTTATAAAGTCAGAATTGCAGGTTATAAAGTCAGAATTGCAGGTTATAAAGTCAGAATTGTGAGTTATAAAGTCAGAACTGTAGGTTATAAAGTCAGAATTGCAGGTTATAAAGTCAGAATTGCAGGTTATAAAGTCAGAATTGCAGGTTATAAAGTCAGAACTGTAGGTTATAAAGTCAGAATTGCAGGTTATAAAGTCAGAATTGCAGGTTATAAAGTCAGAACTGTAGGTTATAAAGTCAGAATTGCAGGTTATAAAGTCAGAACTGCAGGTTATAAAGTCAGAACTGTAGGTTATAAAGTCAGAACTGCAGGTTATAAAGTCAGAATTGTGAGTTATAAAGTCAGAATTGCAGGTTATAAAGTCAGAATTGCAGGTTATAAAGTCAGAATTGTAGGTTATAAAGTCAGAACTGCAGGTTATAAAGTCAGAATTGCAGGTTATAAAGTCAGAATTGCAGGTTATAAAGTCAGAATTGCAGGTTATAAAGTCAGAATTGCAGGTTATAAAGTCAGAATTGTGAGTTATAAAGTCAGAATTGCAGGTTATAAAGTCAGAATTGCAGGTTATAAAGTCAGAATTGTAGGTTATAAAGTCAGAACTGCAGGTTATAAAGTCAGAACTGTAGGTTATAAAGTCAGAATTGTGTGCTATAAAGTGGCAATTGCGTGTTATAAAATAAACTTGAAATTGACTTTTTTTTCTCTCAGAATTTCATATTTATATCTTGCAATTCTGACTTTATAACACGCAATTGTGCATTTATCACGCAATTTTGAGATAAAAAGTCAGGAATTACCTTTTTTATTTGTCATTCTGTGGCGGAAACTTCCCTAATATGGGTCTAAATGTTTCATTGTCATGAAATTAATGTCATAGTGCAAAAATGTTAATGGCCCTAAAAATATCTTCATGCAAAACTTTAATTTTTGTGTTGATTTTAGATGAAATGCGTCCGTTCTGGGGAGATTGCACTGATGTTTGACTGTAAAATGAGTCTGACGATTGAGAAATGCAGTTCTCTTTAACCCGAAACTCGAGAGTAAAACTACTGTTTCAGAGAGCCAGAGATCCTTCACACACTTCTGCTTCAACATTAAACTAGTCTGAGGAAAAACTGGACATTTGTGTTTTACATATTTATGATAAAGCGTCAGTCTGCTATTAAAATTACAGGTGAACGTTCAATGTAAGGAAATGTAATGGATTTCTGGCTTTTGAACATTTCATTTTTCTAACGATTTCTGCTGTATTTCAAAGGAAAAAATACATATGTTTAAAAAAAAACATGCTGGCAGTCAACTTTAAATAATTTAAATGTTTTCTTATAGAGTTTCTTATTTCTCCATTGTATTTTAAGTTGATCATTATTAATACAGATATGATGCTATTGTTTTCTTGTGCAATAAGTGGTTTTTGCGTCGCCTCGTGTACATAACATCCGTTTCTACAGGATTACTTTTTACACACACTTTGATTCTATTTTCTGGTATTTGTACGCGTTTGTACTGTAGATGACGGTAAATAACATTGTTTTTCTTTTGTTTGGAATAAAAACCTTCTCTCGTGTCATTCATACACGGCTCTACACGGCTCTTCACTCGGGTTCCCTTCATCAGATTAATATTTGAAAAATAGAATTACTCTTATTTTCTGATGGAAGACATAGGTTCTTATGCTTTACAATAAAGTTAAGTTTGTTAGTTAACATGAACTGCAAATGATCAATACTGTCAGGAAGAGAGTCGTAGATCCAAATGCAAGCAAGTAGTTTGGTGACAGGCTGAAAAAGTACAATACTCAACACACCACGTTTAGCAGGCGGGCGATCTGAATGCCACAGTCCCGGGAGAGTAAAGAGTGACAGGAATAAACACTGCACGGACGCAGATTGACGACTAGATGAAGATAACTCCAGATGATCCCCAGAAGCCTGGATGCACAGACGAGATCTAGGGATGGCTGACGCGAAACAGTCGTTCCGAAGCTTTGCCAGATCCCGAAGCGCAGATGTTTCGAAACACTGATCCGAAGCGTGATTCAAAACACCCATGTCACGTGACTATACCCAGCTAACACAAATACGTGACTGTTACGTAACTGCAACGTAATCTGGTGACCAAACTTTCGTCGTGGCAACGTAACTAGTTACGTCGTGGCAACCGGAAAAGTGAAATTCCTGGATTCGTTGCCACGACGTAACTTTGTAACGTTGTCAGTAAGTAACGGCGACGTCGTGGCAACGTTGCGGATCGACAGTCATTTTAGTTTTTAATAATATGGGCGGACAAGCAGTGGTCTAATTTAACTTGTCCTCATTTGCCCAAAACTATTTTAGAGACTTTTTCAACGACATATGAAAGATACAGACTCAAAATGTGATTAATTCAGTCCATTTACTATAGAACAAGCACAAACAGCAAAAACAGTATGCAAACAGGTTATACATTTAAATGAACAAGGTTTTCCCCAAAAGCTTGAACATCGAACTGCTCCTACACGTCTTCATTTTGGTGGCCCTAATAATGAAGCAAGAATAAGAAAAGAAAAATGCAAGAAAAAAGAATAGTTGAGTGTTTTCCCATTTAACATTTAAATACACAAAGCAATTAGCACTGAAAGATAGAATCTGTATAAGCAGAGTTTTTTTTTTTAAATCGCTCATATATATTTTCTAACCATGGTCACAAAGTTATGTTGTGGCAAGTGCATTATTTCCTTTTAAAATTATTTGATAACTTCATGATGTATCACTATATTCTATAAAATCTTAGTTAGAATCTTAGAAGTAATTTGATACGTTTGAAATATTTAATACATACTATTTTGTTTTTCTTCTTCTGAAGTCGTGATTACGATGTCCATTTTTTAAAAAACTAGATGACTAGTAGGCCTATTTATGATCATTCCTGAAGGCAGCATTAAACCCCCAAATTGTCAGGTGGTGGTGCAACTGTCTGAACAAATGAACAGACTAAAAGAAAATAATTTAAAATGGTGTCTTAATAATAAAAAACTAAAAACTATGCCATAATTTTAAGTTTGAAGCCTTTCCTATAATTGTCAATTATATGAATGGCTTCAAACCTAAAATGATGGCATAGTTTTTAATTTATTGTTTTTTATAAATATCAGTAGTTTTAAAGCTGTTGAGATAATTGAGAAACTTTTGTCCAGCAATTTGTATATTCTCAAATGGTATTATGAATTTTAAGGTAATAACAGTTAACATGATAATGCATCATCCAGAGGAGCCTAACTGATCTCTTTGGCAGAGTGAATAAGTTTGTAAAGCTCTCTCAAATACTGATAAAAACTGCTAATTTCAAGTATGGGTAGGTTGGTGGTACAACTACAATACATCATATTTTTGTTGTACCGCCTGACATAAAAACTTGAATTAGTTTAAACACTTTAAAATATCATTAAACATCTGAAAATTGTTTTAACACATTGTCTTCAAGAGTGTTGATGTCATTAGAAGTCTTCCCAAGTGAGGCTGGATCCGAACTGGAGCTGCTGTAATCTCTAGTAAAATATGCTTAGCATCCTGAGATAGAAACAAGGAGACAACAGGAGAAAGATTAGCATTGCTGCTGTTCATATTATTTCAGGCAAAAGATGGTCATGTGAACTTTTTACTATTTCATGACATAGTGCAAGATTATGAGATGTGTTACCGTAATTGAATGCTTGGCTAAAGAGATGATTTAAATTAGGATAGTGTTTCTGGGCCCCAAACATTATCAGGAAGGTTATTCTAGAGTTATTCCCTTACATTTAGTGATCGACCGATATATCAGGTCGATATTTGCTTTTTTTTTTACCGATGCCAATACACGGCTGCTGCGTTCGACTGATAGTTTTTTCCCGGCATTATTTATAGACAGGCGTCTGTAATTTGGGACAGCAAGGAATGTGATTTGGACTTTGACTTACTAGTCATATGATGTGTAACGTCTTGGAGATGTTGTCCGACAGAACAGCCGCTCCGACTCTGCTGGGGTGCAGGCCATCAGCACGGTAGAGCCTAGGTCGTTTCCAGAACAGATTCAATTATTTACAAAGAGCAGTCTCTGTTCATTACACCATGACATCAACCATTCATTTAGTGCAAACAATCTACTGAACCTTTCTTGTCCTTGTCGGTACGTGGGAATGGTCCAGACACGATGATCGTTGCTTCAGGCGATGTTCTGCGTACCGTCTCGATCAGGCTCCTGTAGTCCCTCTTCAGAACCTCCGTCTGCCGCAGCCTGATGTCGTTCACCCCCGCGTGCAGCACGACAGCTCCTTCATGTCACAGTGTCTGGTTTGTGTATTCCTGGTGTCCACTA
This sequence comes from Phoxinus dragarum, assembly GCA_033366665.1. NCBI lineage: Eukaryota > Metazoa > Chordata > Actinopteri > Cypriniformes > Leuciscidae > Phoxinus > Phoxinus dragarum. The sequence continues at coordinate 37,614 of JARPMJ010006379.1, forward strand.
GATGTCCTCTTCCCCACGGTGTCATCCACATTCTCACTACATTTCCCATGATCCTGTCTGTCACTTAGTGTTCATTATGTTCAGCTGTTTCTTGTCACCTTAATTAGCCCTTGTGTATATATACCCTGTCAGTTTCAGTGTTTGTCACGGAGTCCTTGTTTAATGTCCCCACACTTCCGTTCCTGTTACTACCCGTTTCTTGTCCCTGTCTTGTGTCTGTGGATTGCTTACATGGTTTTGACCTCTGCCTGGACTGGATTGTGAGTACGGATTACCCCTTAATAATAAATACTGCACTTGGATCCTCTCTCTCCTGTGTGTGTTCCGTGACAGAAGGACTCCGTCACAATGCAAGGATCCAGCGGTAGGTGTTCCAACTTCTCTTCCCCAGCCATCGAGCGGGAGAGGAGGGATTGTTTTGAGGGGACCCGCCTAGCCATTTTTCGTGGGACCCGGGGAGGTCACAGAGGAGGAGGTGGTCGAGATCAAGGCCAACACCACCCTCCACCTTGGCCCCCCTTCGTCCCTGGACTGGTGAGGGACGGATTAGAGCCACCATCTCGCCATCGCGGGCGGAGAAGGGGAAAACGCACGTCTGCCCAGCCAGAGTTTGTTCACGTCCCGTCTGCCCAGCCAGAGTTTGTTCACGTCCCGTCTGCCCAGCCAGAGTTTGTTCACGTCACGTCTGCCCAGTCAGAGACTGTTCACGTCACGACTGCCCAGTCGGAGACTGTTCACGTCCCGTCTGCCCAGTTTGAGACTGGTCTAGAGATGCCCATTTGTGGGGCCGCCAAGGGTATGTTGGACTATTTGGAGCGTCTGGCTCGGATCCTGGACATGCCAGTGTCTGCTGTTCCTGAGTCGGAGCCAGTGTCTGCTGTTCCTGAGTCGGAGCCAGTGTCTGCTGTTCCTGAGTCGGAGCCAGTGTCTGCTGTTCCTGAGTCGGAGCCAGTGTCTGCTGTTCCTGAGTCGGAGCCAGTGTCTGCTGTTCCTGAGTCGGAGCCAGTGTCTGCTGTTCCTGAGTCGGAGCCAGTGTCTGCTGTTCCTGAGTCGGAGCCAGTGTCTGCTGTTCCTGAGTCGGAGCCAGTGTCTGCTGTTCCGATTTCGGTGGTCCGGAGACGGAGGAGGAGAAGGAGAGGAACCTCTTCATCGGGTCGTCTGGTGGGTTCTAACCCAGAGACCAGCCCGGAGGTAACTGCCATCCCTGCCGCGCCGCCCGAGCTGCTCGCCCTGCCGGCCCCGCCCGAGCTGCTCGCCCTGCCGGCCCCGCCCGAGCTGCTCGCCCTGCCGGCCCCGCCCGAGCTGCTCGCCCTGCCGGCCCCCCCCGAGCTGCTCGCCCTGCCGGCCCCGCCCGAGCTGCTCGCCCTGCCGGCCCCGCCCGAGCTGCTCGCCCTGCCGGCCCCGCCCGAGCTGCTCGCCCTGCCGGTACCGTCCCAGTTGCTCGCCCTGGTTCCTGAGCCGGTGTCTGAGCCGCTGTCTGTTGCTGTTCCTGAGCCGGTGGTGCCTGTTGCAGTTCCTGAGCCGGTGGTGCCTGTTGCAGTTCCTGAGCCGGTGGTGCCTGTTGCAGTTCCTGAGCCGGTGGTGCCTGTTGCAGTTCCTGAGCCGGTGGTGCCTGTTGCAGTTCCTGAGCCGGTGGTGCCTGTTGCAGTTCCTGAGCCGGTGGTGCCTGTTGCAGTTCCTGAGCCGGTGGTGCCTGTTGCAGTTCCTGAGCCGGTGGTGCCTGTTGCAGTTCCTGAGCCGGTGGTGCCTGTTGCAGTTCCTGAGCCGGTGGTGCCTGTTGCAGTTCCTGAGCCGGTGGTGCCTGTTGCAGTTCCTGAGCCGGTGGTGCCTGTTGCAGTTCCTGAGCCGGTGGTGCCTGTTGCAGTTCCTGAGCCGGTGGTGCCTGTTGCAGTTCCTGAGCCGGTGGTGTCTGTTGCTGTTCCTGAGCCGGTGTCTTTTGCTGTTCCTGAGCCGGTTGCTGTTGTTGTTCCTGAGCCGGTGGTGTCTGTTGCAGTTCCTGAGCCGGTGGTGTCTGTTGCAGTTCCTGAGCCGGTGGTGTCTGTTGCAGTTCCTGAGCCGGTGGTGTCTGTTGCAGTTCCTGAGCCGGTGGTGTCTGTTGCAGTTCCTGAGCCGGTGGTGTCTGTTGCAGTTCCTGAGCCGGTGGTGTCTGTTGCAGTTCCTGAGCCGGTGGTGTCTGTTGCAGTTCCTGAGCCGGTGGTGTCTGTTGCAGTTCCTGAGCCGGTGGTGCCTGTTCCAGTTCCTGAGCCAGGGTCTGTCTCTGTTCCGCCTTGGTCTTCACCGCCGTGGCCGCCCGAGTGGTCGTCTCCGCCGTGGCCGCCCGAGGGGTCTTCACCGCCCTGGCCGCCCGAGGGGTCTTCACCGCCCTGGCCGCCCGAGGGGTCTTCACCGCCCTGGCCGCCCGAGGGGTCTTCACCGCCGTGGCCGCCCGAGGGGTCTTCACCGCCGTGGCCGCCCGAGTGGTCGTCTCCGCCGTGGCCGCCCGAGGGGTCTTCACCGCCCTGGCCGCCCGAGGGGTCTTCACCGCCCTGGCCGCCCGAGGGGTCTTCACCGCCCTGGCCGCCCGAGGGGTCTTCTCCGCCCTGGCCGCCAGATGGACTGTCGTCTCCGCCCTGGCCGCCAGATGGACTGTCGTCTCCGCCCTGGCCGCCAGATGGACTGTCGTCTCCGCCCTGGCCGCCAGATGGACTGTCGTCTCCGCCCTGGCCGCCAGATGGACTGTCGTCTCCGCCCTGGCCGCCCGATGGACTGTCTGCTTCGCCACGGCCGCCGGTTAGATTGTCATCCCCTGTTCCTGTTCCCCTTCATGGTCCTGGCCCTCCATCCCTCCCCCTGATCCTTCACCATTCTACCTCCCGCCTGGACTCTTGTTTTGTTTTTGTTTTTTTGTGGGTCTTGGAGCGTCTGGTAGCCGCTCCGTAGAGGGGGGATTATGTCACAGTGTCTGGTTTGTGTATTCCTGGTGTCCACTAGATGTCCTCTTCCCCACGGTGTCATCCACATTCTCACTACATTTCCCATGATCCTGTCTGTCACTTAGTGTTCATTATGTTCAGCTGTTTCTTGTCACCTTAATTAGCCCTTGTGTATATATACCCTGTCAGTTTCAGTGTTTGTCACGGAGTCCTTGTTTAATGTCCCCACACTTCCGTTCCTGTTACTACCCGTTTCTTGTCCCTGTCTTGTGTCTGTGGATTGCTTACATGGTTTTGACCTCTGCCTGGACTGGATTGTGAGTACGGATTACCCCTTAATAATAAATACTGCACTTGGATCCTCTCTCTCCTGTGTGTGTTCCGTGACACTTCAGTGTTTTCAGAAAATAGAGCAAGGTTTCAGAAATTGTGTTTTGGCAATTGAGAAAAAAACTGTAATAGGAAATCATCTGATTTTAATGAGAAAACATGACCTAACGAGTCAGCATTTTAATATTTTAATACTATACATTCTTACAATGCAAACGTCCTAAACATTTCTGAGTATTATCAATGTTGAAAACAGTTGTGCTGCTGATTAATCTTTTTGTGTAAACCAGTGTAACAGTTTAATCCATTTTCTTTTCTCTCTCTCCAGGATTCATTGTTAAATAGACCCAACATATATAAACAGTAGTTTACACTACTGTTCAAAAGTTTGGGTTCAATAGAGTAAAAATAAATAAATAAATAATATTTTATTCAGCAAGGATAAATTGACCAGAAGAGAGAGAGTAAATATTTCTGTTTCAAATAAATGCTGCTTTTTTTTTTCTTTCATTCATCAAATAACCCTGAAAAACACAAAAATATGAAGCAGCACAACTGTTTTCAACACTGATAATAATCATAAATGTTTAATTTATGTTTTTAGTTTTACTTATTCACTAATTCATATTGCTCATACAGTGTCACTTACGTTAGGATGTCAAAACGTTCTTAAAATAAATTAAACAAGTAAATGTAAATATGAGAAATTAAAATACATATGCATGGTGATACAGTAGGTGACAAAATATTGTGAGAAAATGGATATGAAGTTATTTAATGAAGTTCCTCACTTCACCTGTTTCCCACTTCTCTGGCAGCAGCTTTCTTCAGAAATGTTGAAGTAGTGGAGCTTCCCCTCTGTTGTAGAAGGATTATTTTGTTGCTCCTGAAACCACAGAACTATTTTGATCACTATTTGTTAGCTAGCTGCTAGTTTCAGCTAACGTTAAATTTCACACTTCATGTAAGTGACGTCATCGAGTACGTTTATGTTAAATAAATGAACTCACTTTCAAACTAACTTATTTCTAACAAAACTATCAAAACCTCTCATCTACCCGTAAGATGTGATTAAAAGCCTAAACTTTCATATCAAAAGCTCAAGCTGAAGTTAGCATAACGTTACGTTAACGTTACCTCTTCTGAAAACGGTTGATATGCTAACGGACTTTTCTCGAAGACACTAAACCATTTCTATAAAGTAAATATTCAACAGAAGCGTGTCAATAACAAGTAAGAGAAGTGTCAAGAACAGTTGTGTGTATTATTTGTTTGATTTTAGAGACTAAACTCACCTGAAAGCACTGAAAACAACAGCGAGAGAGGGAGCTCTGCTGCTTGTCAGTTGGAGTCAGTCGGTGCCGCGCCGTCTCCATGGCAACTCATCTCCGCTCCAGTGTTTTAGGTCGACTCGAAGGTTCACGCGCACGCCCATTAAAACGTCAAAGCCACGCAACATTTACAAACATAAACATCTAGAATTATAACCTTACTTGAATAAAATGAACGTCTTTCAAACGTACGGAATACTAAACAAACAATTGAAACAAATAAAATATTTAATAGAAATGCAGTCTGATAAGATGCTAATCAAATTATCGGCCAGTGACGTTGCAGTTCCGTTGCCAGTAAGTCATGAAATTACCAAGTTATTACGAATAGAGTACGTATCTGGAACGTTGTTGGTTATCTTATAACCTTATGAGGACGTACTGACGACGTTGTGGGTTGGTAATGTGATGGTAATGAAATTTCGAGCATGCGACGTTGTAGTTACGTTGTCAGTTAGTAAAGTCATGACATGACCAAAAAGTACGAATTCATTACGTAACTGTTACGTCGTGTGTTACGCCCGTTTCACACATACTCCGTATGCAGTGCGTTTGCGGTGCGTGTTGCAGTGCGTGTGCGTTACTGGAGCAGCACGCGCTATAGTGCTTTCACATATGCTGCGTTTGCAGAGCGCTACTGATACGCAGTTTCTGTGTCACAAAATAAAAAATGGGTAGGCTAAGTAATTTTGATTTTAAAACCAAACTTTAACTTTGACATTGTTACAGACATTACAACAGTATGAAATTCATTTTAATCATTGTGATTCTTTGTTTTAGTTCGAGTTGTTGACAGAAGAAAAGCTATCGCGCTATATCTGTTGCTAAGATATAATACACAAATATTTTAAATTAGAATACAAATGTATAAATACTGATTATAAATGCATATTTTAAGACTGAAAAAAAAATAAGAACCGGGAGAGGGCTAGCCCCCAGAAGACAAAGGACCTTTTTGGAAATTAACATTTGATATAATAATTATTGTTAGCACATGCCACTACATTAAAATGAGTATCCTCTGCTATAAATAAGGCTGGCTGTAGCACCAAAAAGTTAAACATTTTGATTTACAATTACATAGTCAAAATTAATTATAACTAGCCTACATAACTATAACAAACTTATAATTACACCCTGTTTAACTTCTGTATATTAAAAAATAAAACTATATAATATGATTTACTTATGCATTCATATAGGCTACAACTACATATTCAGATGTTCATTTACATTTAATAAATTCGCATGACATGAAGGTTGAATGTGACGATAAACAAAATAAATAAAAAGGGCAACACAGTAGGCCTACATATTCATGTTTAAATAGAACAACATGCAGCAATAATACATATTTATATTCTTGTTTCAAACTTTTTTAATTTCTTGTTCCTGTAATTTAGTAAATGTAGAACACATTAACTGTAATTATGAGTAGCTATGATCAAATTATCACAGTTTCTTGTCAATCTATATTTATTTCAATGTGAACAATACGCTGCAGTGCGGTGCAGCACAGCAGAAAATAGACTCTGTGCGTAAACGATCGCCGCACTGCTGTATACGCACCGCAGCTGGAGCGGATTGCCGGACCGCATCCGTGTGCAGTGTGAAAGCTCTAACGCCGCCTTCACACTGGCAGTTGAAATCAGCTCCGTAACACGCAATACGCCCCCAGTGCACGTCGTACTACACCGTTGAAATGCGTCGGAAAGCTTCGGAAGCGAGTAGAACAAAAATGGCGGAGAGATTAGAACGATTAATATTGTCAGTGTCTGAGTGTTAAATTCTCTATGATCTCTCTGATGAGGGTTATAGAGACCATCATGGAATTTATGAATGAGCGGAAATTTTGTGAATGAGCGGGGGTCACAATATTTAATTATTCATTTTAATTGTATTAACTGCCCTAATAATGTTAGAAAATCATCAAAATAAAAAAATGACATGACAACTTATCATTATAAAATTTTATTAAAAGTTAAGAATTCAGGTTTGTTTATCAGTTGTTGGAATTGTCGGATAGGAACCGTCCGTAGCCTTTCGCAAGAGTTCAATTTTTTGAACGCATCCGGACGACCAACGGACACGATTTTTTCCGCACCGCACTCGTTCGGACCCGATTCGGACCCATTCGCATGCGGTCTGCGAATCTCCATAGGAAATTAATGACTTCCGGTCGTTTCGTTGTCGTATCGGAGCTGATTTCAACTGCCAGTGTGAAGGCGGCGTAACCTGTTAACATGGGTACGGAAAAAAATACGCACCGCAAACGCACTGCATACGGAGTATGTGTGAAACGGGCGTTAGCTGGGTATGGCCAAACGAAGCCTCGAAGTGTTTCACGAGTGTTTCATCAGGTGTGATCCGCCAAATCAGCGTTTGATTGACACGATCGCACATCTGTATAAAAGTGAAGTCAACGCATATTGACCTCGTGGGTTTTTATGAGAGGAGTTTGATTTTAAAGGACAAGTTCGGTATTTTACACTTAAAGCCCTGTTTACAGATCGTATCTGATGAAATAGAACGGTTAAGATTAAAATTTGGACATATGCTGCTGTCGCGAGAATTTTAGGTTTATTTAGCTTTTGTGGACCTATTTTTCCAAACGTGTCACACCCGTGATTCTTCCGTTGAGAGCTTGAATAATAGACACTCCAGCGGCGGAGTAATACCGCACCTCACACAGCACATTCAATAAAAGTCAATGGGGTTGGACAAAAACTACGATAAAACCTGTTGGAAAGCATCTTTTTCAGCGATTTTTTTTGGGACCGTATCAGTGAACACCTCTGACCACTCGGTGAGTTTCACGTCTTTGTAAACGAAAGTTTAATGTGTTTTAGGAGGGAATCTTCCAGTGCACATAGACTGCCATTGTGGGGGTGGGGGAGGAAAGCGATATAAACCTAAAATTCTCGCGACAGCAGCATGTGTCCAAAGTTTAATATTAACCGTTCTATTTCATCAGATACGATCTGTAAACAGGGCTGTAAGTGTAAAATACCGAACTTGTCCTTTAAGATAGCGGATTTTTGGTGATATAGTGACATTAGTGCGATTTGATTAGTTATAGGCTATTTAGGCTTACATTTAAATTTACACAACACATTGACTGATAGCCTAGGCTAGAGACGAGTATAGTATACCATCAAACCCAGATGATACCCAATGCTACAGCTGATGCCACAGTGGAAGTGAAAAAATACATCAACGATGCGTATTTGCCCAGAACTCATGATCCACTAACTTACTGGAAAGAGAGAGCAGTAATCTTTCCTCATTTGTATGTCATGGCTAAAAAAAATATTTGTATGCCAGCAACAAGTGTCCCTTGTGAGAGGATTTTTTCAAAGACTGGAGAAATTATCTGTAAAAAAAAAGAAGTAGGCTAAGTCCTTCCACAGCAGAGAAAATAATATTTTTGAATAAAAATCTCTAAAAAAGTGAGACATTGTGGCTTGATTTCCTTTATTAATATTCATTTTGCAGGGCCAAAATAACATTATGCACAGTGAGGAGCCTAGGTTACAAGCTTCACGTATTAGAAAAATACAATAATAAAAAAATAAAAATAAATGTTTTAATGGCTCGTCAAGGTTGTTTCAGATCAACACCTGCAAGTGACCACTAGGTGTCACCGTGGAGACGGGTGTCGGATTGATTCGAAGCCCCGAAACAATATGGCACATTTGGTTCAACTGTTTCATTGCTTCACGAAGCCTCGATCTGCCCATCACTAACGAGATCGAGGAAATAACTCCGCTAGGACTCGGATACAGGAACTAGGTGAGAGAACACTTAAAGGACAAGTTCGGTATTTTACACTTAAAGCCCTGTTTACAGATCGTATCTGATGAAATAGAACGGTTAAGATAAAAATTTGGACACATGCTCCTGTCCTGAGAATTTTAGGTTTATTTAGCTTTTGTGGACCTATTTTGCCAAACGCGTCACACCCGTGATTCTTCCGTTGAGAGCTTGAATAATAGAGCCCAGCCCAGTTGGTGGCGATAATGCACCTTTGCCAATTGCAAGCAAACCACGGGCATATACACAGAAGAAGCAGAAGATCGCTGTCTTCATTGAAAGCATTACAAACAGACAGCTAATAATGGGGCGAATTTGTGCAGTTCCGAATTGCGGGAAGATTCGTGGCAAAAGGAACACCACCAAGTGCCTGTAAGCCTTGAGACAGCAGCAGCTTCGGCAACAGGCGTAACACTGGACTCCGTTGTCAACTGCCGTTCAAACTCTGCCTTTCTTTGCAGAAATTCCTCCTCTGAATATTCAGGCTCAAACCTATGACCCTGTCCATCAAAATCGATCTCAAAACCGTCATCCTCCCATATAAATGTCTCGGAATCCATTTCTAAGTTGACACAGATAGCTTCGATCTTGTAAAAATGTTTAGATAGGTTAGCCTGCGATACCGCGTCCGCGACTGCATAAGACTACAAAAAGCATACAAACAACCCCATTTCCGTTTCCCGAGGCGGAGTAATACCGTAACGTTACCTCACACAGCGAATCCAATACAACTTAATGGAGTTGGACAAAAACTAGGATAAAACCTGTTGGAATGCATCTTTTTCAGCGATTTTTGAGTGCACACACCAGTGAACACCCCTGACCACTCGGTGAGTTTCACGTCTTTTTAAACGAAAGTTTAATGTGTTTTAGGAAGGAATCTTCCAGTGCACATAGACAACCATTGTGGCGGTGTGGGGGGGAAGCGAACTAAACCTAAAATTCTCGGGACAGGAGCATGTGTCCAAATTTTAATCTTAACCGTTCTATTTCATCAGATACGATCTGTAAACAGGGCTTTAAGTGTAAAATACCGAACTTACCCTTTAAAAAAAGTGACGACCTCCCGCTAGATATAGGCAGCTAACAAGCAGTAGTAACCAGCTGCAGCTGAAGGCTGATTAAGTGATCAGCTGGTTACTAGGCAACAAACAAGCACTACACACACAGACCCCACAACTACAAACACACCAACAGATACACAAAATGAACACCCGGATCTATGAACCGTGACAAATACGTCTACAGCATTTATTGATTTCAACATTTTCACTTTACTGAAATGAATGTTATTTAAAGGCAGTGAGCAGACATGAACAAACACTAAACATTTGTATTAACTAAAGATTAATAAACGCGGTCAGAAATGAATTGTTCATTAATTTTATCCCTTAAAGGCAGGGTTTTTCTAAAAAAACTTTTTCCAAAATTAGTTTAAACTGTCTTTATATACCAATACTTAAAATGTAAGTACTCTGATAAGGAGAGTATAAAAATCGAGTGTCTGTAGTCCTCTCAGGCTGCAATAAACACTACTTATTTCCATTCGGAACGAATTAAATGATTGGCTGGGCGACTGTCACTCTCTACCATGGCTACCACCGCTGCCGCTACAGGATCTGCCCACATGCGCGCACCCGTTTGACTCGAGGAGGGGAAGAGGCACGGAAGCTAGGAAGAATTACAATGATGGCAGAGAAAGAGCAGTAAAAATTCCCAGTACCTGCATATACAGTCAGCGAAGGCAAAAAAAGGAAGACAGTATTCGCCCTCGACCCCGGATCTGTCCTTGAGCCAACGATACGGTTTCCGGAGTGTAGTCCTCATCAGAGCCAACAGTGCTTTCATCGTGGAAGCTCTTACATGCAAAACACCATAGGCTACAATGTTATGCATCTTACACGAAATTCACACTCCTTGAATGTTTTTTCTTTTGTTTGGGTGTCTGCAGCCACCCATAGAGGGAGGGATATTTCACGATTTGGTTTTGGTCCATGTCATGCTTCATGTCGGTCATGTGATCCTGTTAGTCATGTGATCCTGGCATATGTTCCCATGTCTGATGTGTCATGTTGTCATTAGGGCCCGAGCACAAAGGTGCGAGGTTTTGTGTAAGAAAGCTTTATGCGAGGTAGGCGTGAACCATCATGAATATTGAGTGTTTCACACCTGAGAAAGACAAAGACCCTCCCATAATGGCCCTACTAGGAGCTCTCAGGCACTATCATTATGAGGAACCTTGCACAAAGAATGAGTGCATTTAAAAAAGAATGGCTTTTTGATTTGGGGGATTTATTTACAACACAATATAATCCAAAGATATACAACAAAGGACAAAAAAGCACATTATTGAACACTGATCACACCTTTGTGCCATTCCTGAAACATAGTACATACCTGTCATTTCCATGTTGTTTGATTTTTCATTTTTCCATGTTCATGTGCAGAGACTCATGTGAATGTTTAAGTCAGCAGGACTCATCAGTGGCATATGGTCCCTGTAAAAATAAAATTAAAAAAATAAACAACTGTGAACATATTGATATCAAGATAAACAATAGGGCTGCACGATTCTGGGAATACATTTTTACATTTTAGATATATTCCTTAGACGCTTTGAAATGAGATTGGAGTAAAAACATGAAGCCTAATGTTTGGCGCGTTTTGCTTTTCAAAGGCTTAGCGCGAGTGACTCAAACTCACAGGGCGTGCAGAGAACATTATTGAAGCGATCGAGCCGTTCCAAACTATGAAACATTATTGTTAGCACATTATAAATATCCAAGTTTGAGCAGATATCAACGAACACAGCATTTAACAGTAAACACTAGTCTAAACATTATAATATGCATCATAAATGTCATACTAGCCTACTTTTATATCATGCTGTGTTTATTATCGAACATAAAAACATCCATGTGTATACATAGGCTATATTTATTTATCATTGCAAGGTTGCCTACCTGTCTATAGTTCATATTTCAACATGTTTCCATCGATTTCATACATTTTTGTCTGGCACCAGTTCAACTAGTACAATGTGAAGTTTATGCACCAATAACAAGTAAACTATTATAAATGGGAATAGGCCTACATATCTTACCTTAAAAATATTATCTTCAAATCGTGTTCTTCTTCTTCTGAGATAAATCCAGTGTAAACTCACAGAAAACTCAATGAAAAGTAGAAAAATTATGAAGTTTCTCTTCTCTCTTCATGCTTTGTTTAGAGGTAACGAGGGCGTTTACAGGTCCGCATGGACAATTTGCATGTCAAATGCTCGAGCGCGCGTGGGTGTGGTCACATTAGAGATAATTAGCACTCGTTTGAGAAACTGTACCTCTTGTTGCTTTCATATGGATTACTTAAACAGAGAATATTTGTTTTCAATATGAATTACATCATTTAAAAACAAAGACTCCAAGCTTTGTAAAGACATAACTCTCACGTGTGTGTAGCAAGTATTCTCTGAGTTACAGTTCATTTTTCTGTCGTGTTTCAGAATGAACTTCACATTGAGAGAGACAGCAGAACTCGCATCATGTTTATTTTTTTCATTTTACGAAAAACACAACATTTTGTTGTTACAGCGTTGTCACAATGTTGAAATAAAATTACCGTTCAGGGCCATTCCTTAAGGTTGTGCCGAGGGTGTCTGGACAACCACTGGACTACATAATGTACTCGTCACGGCCCTGAAGCGGGAAAATCAGCCTTTTAAATTCCAATCACCTGTTGGGCTCATTGTGTTCTCATTCATCATCGAGCAAGGATATGTGAGCATTGCGTTTAATTTATCAAACACAACCTACTACTTTAATTTAATGTGACTAATGTAGCCTTGCTCGCACTGTTTTAGTTTTGCATTTGATTTGTCCGCTATTTAGTCTCATTCGTTTCATTGCTCCTCTGGATTTTTGGATGTTTCCCCGGTTACCAACCTTTATCAACTGGCTTTCGACGACTGCCTGCCATACAGAACCCGGTTTTGTTCATTAAATGTTCTGATCTGCCGTCTCTCAGTTGCTGAATGTCGCGCAACAACGTTGCTACAGCCCTGTCGCGTCTTACACTTCTACATTGTTACAATGTTGCGAGCACGTAGACGTTGCCATAGCAGAAATGCAACGTGCCACAACGTAAATGTGTTTGCAGGGATGTCACTTGTCATTTTTTCTGTCATTATCAGTTCAGCTGTATCCACATGTGTTTAGTCAATCATCATTATCTGTATCACCTTTGTTTCGCTAATCATTGTCATCTGTATTTGCATTTAAGTTCTGTCTGTTCAGTCAGTTTTTTTTGTCCGATCTCCGTTGTAAATAGTGTGTGTTGCTGTCTGTTCTGCTGTCCTATATTTTCATTAAACCTTCGTGTTGAAAAGATACCTTCATCTTGATCTGTCTTCCTGCAACCACCCGTGACAATATTATAAATGTGGCATGCAGTGCAAGTGACAATAACAGGAGATGACATGACTCATGGTGTTTGTTGACTGATCCAACTCTACAGTTGTTTGATGGACTTATTGATGGAATATTTGAGCGTGCATGAAAGGAAAAAAAAGACGGCAAGCATTGTGTTATTCACCTGTGATTCCAAGACTGAGTAGTTTAATTATTTCTGTTCTTAATTTTACAGAGGAGAACTGTAAGATTTGTTATAAGAACATTTGTAAATTCAGAGACTTTAGAACGAGTTAGAACGAGACCTATTGGTTGTATTGCATATCGGATACTGGGGTACTTGGCCCGAGGGTAAGACACAGGCTTCCGTTTAGGAGCAGCCGTAGAAGAATACACATATGGGATCCCCGCAGGGTCACACATATGGCACCCAGCCTAGACTCGGTTCACAGGATTCAACCGATAAAGGCCTGGCGCCGGACGCTCCACCACGATGGGTCAGAGCAAAGCCAGGGCTGGGTCTGCCTCCTCCAGGGGCAGTGCTTGCAGGTTCACCACCTGGTCCCTGAAGGGAGTGGTAGGAACCTTGGGCACATAGCCAGGCCCTAATTGTCACCTGGCCTGAACACTAGGCATGATTCGTTGACCAAAAATGTCTGCAGGTCCCCTACCCTCTATATGGAGGCCAGTGCAACCAACAGCAAAGTCCTTATGGACAGAACCTTTAAGTCTGCTGTTTGCAAAGGCTCAAAGGGAGCATCCTGAAGTGCTCAAAGCACCAGGGCAAGGTCCAAAGAGGGTATGGAGGGGGGTCGAGGAGGATTTAGCCGTATCGCCCCCTTAAGGAACTTGACGACCAGGTCGTGCTTCCCCACTGTTTTGTCATCTATGTGGTCGTGATATTCAGAAATAGCGACAGCAAGTACCTTGAGGGTGGAGGGAGACAGCCCTCGCTCCAACCCTTGCTGCAAGAAGGAAAGCACGGACCCTATTGAACATCTTCAGGGGTCCTCTCGGTGAGAGGAACACCACTCGACTAACAGGTTCCACTTCAAGGCGTACTCATGTCTCGTAGACGGTGCCCACCCCAAAGCGATGGTGTTAAGTACCTCTGGGGGTAAGTCACCTAGAACCTCTGCATCCCATCTAGGGACCAGACATTGAATTTCCAGAGGTCCGGAAGCGGGTGCCATAGGGTGCCCCCGTCTCTGTGTCAGAAGATCCTACCAGCGGCCTGAGGTGTAAATTATGTGACAAAGGGCAGAAATAGCTCAGTCCAGTGTGGTTTTAATTCCCAAAGGTGCAAAAATATCAATATCCAATTGGATAGTAATGGACAAAAAAAAAACTATATATATATTTTAAAAAAAGTATAATAGCAAGGAAATAAATCAAAATGATTTACAATACACGAATGTAAGTTGGCTATGCCAATGTACAGGCCCAAAATACAAACGAGATTCAATCTCTCCATCTTCCCCCTTCTCCCCTAAAATGTCTGCCTCTTTTATAGGCCTTAGCTCCTCCTATTTTTGGGGAAATACCATTTTAGGGAGAAACCTATAATTTACAAACAGGTGACAAATGGTAAATGGTAAATGGACTGCATTTATATAGCGCTTTCACAGACCCAATGGCCACCAAAGCGCTTTACATTTAGCCTCACATTCACCCATTCATACACCGTCGGTGGTGTCAGCCATGCAAGGTTAGGTGAGCAGCTGGGGTTAGGTGTCTTGCTCATGGACACCCCGACACTTGGTCAAGTGGAACCGGGGATTGAACCACCAACCTTCCGGTTTGTAGACAACCTACATGAACCACTGAGCCACTGCCACCCCAAGACAAGACATAAACAAACAAACTGTCATGACATTTCAACTCTAAATCATACATCATTTAGATATAGTACAATTTAAAGAGCTCAAAACAATAAAGACAAAACGTATAAGAAGAAAACTTACATACTAGGTTCCCTCCCTCCCCCATGAGGTCAGAACCAAATGGAGTAATCTTCCATGAGCACATGCTAGTTTAAATATCTCTACTTTCCTGGTGTAGCTGTTTGAAATGCCTTGAAGTTAACTTGGTAACTGAATGAAATGAAATAAACTCTTATTGTATAAAGTGTTTTTGGTGTTCTTTTCGGTGTAATGCAATTTGATCGACATGTGTCACAAAATATTAAACATTTAATCACATCACAGCATTAAACCGACAAAGCACTGAAAACGTCTCTGGTTACGTATGTAACCTTAGTTCCCTGAGAGGGAATGAAACGCTGCGTTTACGCAATGGGAACACTTCCAAGTGTTGCGTCATGAAGCACGTGTAAAATCAGTCCAAAGAATGAGCGGGACGTCAGGTGACGTCATAGACCAGGAACTATAAATCACCCATGAATGCAGAGCGTGACAGCTTCTGAAAAGCCTGAAGGCTGAAGGCTGTCCGGCCGCTTCATAAGCAAGTGAGATAGCCTCAACTACTCACTTGCTTATTATCTGTTTTAGATGCAGGGCAACCTAACTAGTTAACCCAAAGCAAACAAATAATTGCTCTTATATACGCCACAAGGCAGCTCTGTGGACATAAGCATCCAAAGCCCGGACAGGGCAGATTAAGTTTTTCCTGATCTGGGGTATTAGGTGGAGGACAGAAGGCCTGCAGCACAAATGACCCGCAATTTTAGAAGGGACCTAGGAATACAACCCGGCGTGGGGTGAAGAAAGACTATCACCCTACCAGGTGCAAATCCAAGTACGTGCAGGCCTCAGCCTCATGTACCACGGAGAAAACGAAATTA
>JARPMJ010006380.1:0-53208 GCA_033366665.1 Phoxinus dragarum
ACGTGGCATCAGGACACCCTAGGCCGTAGGTCGATGATCAACTTTGTGGTCGTTTCATCTGAACTCCGGCCGTATTTCTTGGACACTCGGGTGAAGAGAGGGGCGGAGCTGTCAACTGATCACCACCTGGTGGTGAGTTGGATCCGATGGCGGGGGAGGAAGCTGGGCAGACACAGCAGACCCAAGCGTACTGTAAGGGTCTGCTGGGAATGTTTGGCCGAGTCTCCTGTCAGAGAGATCTTCAACTCCCACCTCCGGCAGAGCTTATACCGGATCCCGAAGGAGGCTGGAGATATTGAGTCCGAATGTACCATGTTCTCCACCTCCATTGTCGACGCAGCCTCTCGGTGCTGTGGCCATAAGGTCTCCGGTGCCTGACGAGGCGGCAATCCCCGAACCCGGTGGTGGACACCAGAATTAAGGGATGCCGTCAAGCTGAAGAAGGAGTCCTATCGGGCCTGGTTGGCTTGTGGGACTCCTGAGGCAGCTGACGGGCCAAGCGGAGTGCAGCCCGGCTGGTTGTGGAGGCAAAAACTCGGGCTTGGGAGGAGTTCGGTGAGGCCATGGAGAAGGACTACCGGCTGGCCTCGAAGAGATTCTGTCAAAACCGTCCGGCGCCTCAGGAGAGGGAAGCAGTGCCCCAGCAACGCTGTTTACAGTGAAGGTGGGCAGCTGTTGACCTCAACTGGGGATGTCGTCGGACAGTGCAAGGAATACTTCGAGGATCTCCTCAAATCCCTCAGCCGCCCCGTGAAAGTCCATAACAGGGTACTGGAGAGGAGAATACGGCCGATAGTAGAACCTTTTTATTCAGGGGGAACAGTGCGGTTTTCGTTCCGGCTATGAAACACTGGACCAGCTCTATACCCTCTCTAGGGTGCTGGAGGGTTCATGGGAGTTTGCCCAACCAATCCACATGTGCTTTGTGGATTTGGAGAAGGCATTCAACTGTGTCCCTCGAGGCATCCTGTGGAGGGTGCTCCGGGAGTATGGGGTCCGGGGTCCTTTGCTAAGGGCTGTCCGGTCCCTATACGACTGGAGCAGGAGCTTGGTTCGCATTGCCGGCAGTAAGTCAGACTTTTTCCCGGTGCATGTTGGACTTCGGCAGGGCTGCCCTTTGTCGCCAGTTCTGTTCATAATTTTTATGGACAGAATTTCTAGGTGCAGCCATAGGCCGGAGGGTGTCGGGTTTGGGGACCACACGATTTCATCTCTGCTCTTTGCGGATGATGTTGTCGTGCTGGCCCCTTCAGACCAGGACCTTCAACATGCACTGGGACGGTTTGCAGCCGAATTGTGAAGCGGCTGGGATGAGAATCAGCACCTCCAAGTGCGAGGCCATAATCCTCAGTCGGAAAAGGGTGGCTTGTCCACTTAAGGTTGGTGGAGAGTTCCTGCCTCAAGTGGAGGAGTTCAAGTATCTTGGGGTCTTGTTCACGAGTGAGGGAAGGATGGAACGGGAGATTGACAGACGGATCGGTGCAGCTTCTGCAGTAATGCGGTCAATGTACCGGTCTGTCGTGGCGAAGCTCTCGATTTACCGGTCAATCTACGTTCCTACTCTCACCTATGATCATGGGCTTTGGGTCATGACTGAAAGGACAAGATCCCAGATACAGGCGGCCAGCAGCTCAAGTTCTTACCAGAACCAGGAAGTATGACAATATTAGCCCTGTTCTGTCAACACTGCATTGGCTCCCTATTAACCCTCTGGAGTCTAAGGTGTTTTTGGGGTCCTTGAGATGTTTTGATATGCCCTGATATTTGTATTTTTTTCAGTTGCTTATAAACATATTAATGGCAAAGGTGTAATTACACTCTATTTAGCACGAACATGGCTATCATAATATGTGAGCAACATGTATGTACATGTTTGCATTTTGAGAGAATATTATTTATGCGTGGTTATTCAAAAAACTCAAACTTAAATGTTCTGATATAAGACCACAAACGACCAACTTCACATATTCCCACAATACTTTTGACTAATGGATGTTGTCGGCTAGAGTATTTACTCCAAAATGATCTGAAAATCATACGGGCTAATCGTTCACATTAAACAATAGATTGATTTAAATTTTGTAAGACACTTTTTGTTTGGAAAGGCAATATGCAGGTGGGCGTGAATGATCCAACAAGGTCATGAATAATGTCCTCATTTACACCTGAGGAGACAAAGAAGACCTGCTAATGCTGCATACTAATGAGCCTTAGGTGTCACTGTGGCTACAAGAAAAAATGCAAAGACAACTCACACACATATATACATACATACATACATACATACATATATATACCGGTATATATATATAGTATATATATATATATATATATATATATATATATATATTACTACAGAATTGGTTCAGAGTTGGAAACATCTTGAAAAAAAGTGTATTTTTCCACAAACTGTATACATAAATTGTATAATATCCAAGGTAAACATTTCTAATTGTGCAGTTAATTCTCATTCGTATTTTCAGAAAGTTTTGGATTATGTAGGCTATCCTCTCCCCAAATTTGTCACTAATAAAAACACAAAAATAATTTATAGAGAAGGCTTATATTGACCTTTTAAGATTTTGTTTGCACCTTGTAAATTAGGTTTTGATGTGGCAGTAAAAGCTTTATAAATAATCCATCCAAAACGAAATGTTGTCTTTCATATTTCGTCTGTAACATATGGTCTTTTATAATATAGCCTATATTAGGGCATAAATGTTAATTTGCAGTTTAATATGTTGCTTATACAAAATACATTTTATTTAAAACGTATTCAGTCGATTTTTACTCATCTCAGTAGGCAATATAGATAGTTTGCTAAAAGCGAAACTCGCGCGAGCTGTAGTAAACAACAGCATGCGCTGTGCATTCATTCAAACACAGAAACGCGATTCAAATTTAAACAGTCTTTTGCGGTTTACAGACACCATTTCATATCGCGATTAGAACAAAGCACTTACTGATGATCTGCAGCTGGATCCGTTGTTCGGCTACTCCAGCACGTTTGAGGTAACATTTCCAGGATTATCACGATATTATTATTCCTCACAGCGAGTGTGTTCTCCAGCTGTTGTGGGCGTTGACTGGTTTGCATGTGTTGCTTCAGATTAGAATTTGAATAGCGCGCGCGCTGTCGATGGGCGTGTCACATTAGCAGATAATGAGCTGGCAGAAAGATAATGAGGACGGCTGATCTCTCGCTCTTTATATATAGATTACATAAACAGAGAATATTTCTTTTAGTTTTGAATTAGATAATTTAAAACTACACACTTAAATGATATATGAGATATATATCTCATGTCTGAGTGAATAGTATTCGCTGAGTTTTATTTGAGTTTAGAGACGTGCTTTAGAAAAAAGTTCACGGAGACGGAGAGGCAGAAAGCACTCCCTGTTTACTTTCTTTATTTTACAAAAGCACAATGTTTTATTTCGATTGTAAGTGGACACATAAAAAAGTAGACATTTAACAGCTTATTTTTTCATATTTCTTAAGGCTGTATGACCAAAACTGACCTGAGTATTTTAGGTTTATTTTGCTGCTATGTAAAAAAAAACGAGCAAAACGCGCCCACGCGTTTGCCGACCCCAGGGGGTTAAACATTGTATATGTGATATATCTTTATGTGTAAAACAATTCAGTGTTTATTTGATATGTGTTTGTGATAACACACAGCGTTTATTATAATTGCAACTTTTATTGCGTACTACTATAGTAATGTAGGGGGGAACCAAAGAAAGCGGAAACAAAAAGTGCGGGTATTGTTGCACCTCGCTGTTTAGGTTACGGACGCGTTCCTCTTCTCTCATACAGAGATTTGGAGATGAAGATGGCGGTTCGCTCTTTCACTCATTGATTCCATGATTCTGTTTTCCAGGTTCGTACTTTGTAAAACAATTACAAGAACTGTTTCCTCCTAAAGTGTATGTGATGTATAGAAACTGTGATGAGTTGGTTATGGAGTTTTTGATGTGTGAAGCCGAGTTAAAGAGCCGCGCTTATAATCGCGGGAAAAGGGGTTTGCAAACAATGGCGCGAGCGGCCATATAACAGATGTGTATTGTGGCTGAATGTGTGAATCTGTGTACCAATGTCCTCACTCCCTGGTAGTGCGCTATTTCGGGTTTTTAGGGTATCCTGACATGTTATAAATTACTGTAAATGTTAAGAAAAGGGGTTATGTTGTTTAAAACTTAAAGGGTAATCATTACTAAAGTTATACAGAGGCAGTTAGGTGTCTGGTCTGTGTTTAAAAGTGTATTGTAAGTTAAACAGTTTCCCTATGTGTATGATGATTCATGTTGTGACTTTAAAGTCATGTAAATATTCATTTACAGCCAAAGAGAGTTTATAATTCTCATTGTTACATTAATAATATGGTGGATACCTATAGTTAAAAAGAAAACAAATAATAAATATAAATATATATAGCATAAACATGGTTTATCCTTGTGATATCCTTGCACTTTAAAGAAAGAGTGACGTTGATTGTTGCAAAGACATGATTATTTCTGTGAATGTGAGTGTGAATGATGTCGTTCACTGATATGTGAAAGTAAAGAAAAACTGTATTGAGGTGTTAAACTTGAAATTTACAAATACACTCTGAAAACTGAAACATGTTTACACGAAGGGAATGTTATTGTTTTATACCATGATTTAATAACTTTGTAATAAAGATACAGAGATTTGGAGATGAAGATGGCGGTTCGCTCTTTCACTCATTGATTCTGTTTTCCAGACTGACATCTAGGAGAGTTGAAAGTAGTGAACCCCAGTCAAAATCATTTGTTACTCCAGTTACACCATTTGAAACTCGTAACATATACATTTTAAAATATTGTTGATTACTTCCAAAGCACTAAATGGTTTTGCTCCGCAGTACTTGAGCGAGCTCTTAACGCATTATAGTCCTTCACGTCTATTGCAATCTCAAAATTCCGGCCAGTTAATAATACCTAGAATATCAAAATCGACTGCTGGCGGTAGATCCTTTTCCTATTTAGCACCAAAACTTTGGAACAATCTTCCTAACATTGTCCGGGAAGCAGACACACTCTGTCAGTTCAAATCAAGACTAAAAACACATCTCTTTGGCCTAGCATACACATAACACATTATAGAGTTCTATAATTCAATTTAGGCTGCATAGTTTAGGTCAGCCGGAACTGGGAACACTTCCTGATGTACTTGTAGGATGTACCTGAGGATGTTCCTGATGTAGGCTACGGCTACTTTTTTGCTACTTTGTAATGACTTTCTGCGGCCAGAGTTTCTGGAAATGAACAAGGGTAAAACGTTTTTTAGACCTGACCTAATGAAATTTAGGACCTCGGATGAAAATCCGTTCGAAGATGCCTAATCATGTTAGTGTGTTAAAATGCTGTTGGTGGCTTCCACCTCGAGGGATTTCAGCAGAACATACATTGCAAATGGCTAATTTTTGTCGGACACTTTGAAAAACTTCCAGACGGGAGAAGGAGAACTCATGTTGCCACTGGCAAGCTCCGGTCTGCTGTTGTGTGTCCGCGCGCTGCGCGAGTAATTTACGCTTTTAAGGGTTCACCGGTCAAGCTATTTTTAGCCAATATCGGCCGATGATGATTGGCGGCCGATCAATCGGAGCATCACTACTTAAAACCAATTACACAAACAATTTACAGTCCTCAGACCCCTGCAAATTAAGAGATCAAAATTTTTCTTGTTTTGCCTTAAAGGTTTCAGCTTACCTCGCATATCTTCATGAATTTTGAAGGACTCTCGCATGTACCACGGCAGGCCAAGCAATGCTGCAGTCCTCAGCCTTTGGTTTGTTGTCTGTAAATTAAAGGATGGTTAAAGTACCAGCTTTATCGGCCAACTAAACTGCCAGTGTGAAAGCACCTAAGTTTAGTTAAACGGGGCACGGTTCGCATGAAAAATCGCTAATGTGAACGCTGTCATTCCTACCCGGGTGCACACTGGGGTACCGAACCCGAGACTACCTGGAGGAGGTGGTCTGAGTTTGGTTGCACTCGAACCGTGCCGCAGTTTGCGTGAATGTGAAAGCAACACTGACTCGGGTGTGCACTTGTTCAGGAAGTAAAGTGACCTACGCATGCGTTTTAGCTAATTATGAATTTAGTTAAAACACATTTTAGGGATGATAGTGTTGATGATTTACCTTGGATACAAGCGAGAGTGAGCCAGGAATCAGGGCAACAAATATGGAAATCCACTGTCTCTTCAAAAGAGTTTGTTTGCAAGAAACAGAAGGCCACCTTATGCGACACACACACACACAGTAAACCTGTTGTTCACTCAGCTGCACATAATAGCACCGAATTAATTTTGTCCGGGAAGCAGTCACACTCTGTCAGTTCAAAAACTAATTAAAGACACATCTCTTTGACCTAGCATTCACATAATACATTATTGACTTCTATAATTCAATGTTAGGCTGCATACATTAGGTCAGCCGGAACTGGAACACTTTCCTAAATCCTGATGTACTCGTTACATCATAAGAAGAATGGCATCTACGCTAATTTTAGTGTCTTTGTTTATCCCAAGGTTTTCCCGCATCCTGCCGGACCCAGGCCGTATCCAGATCTGACGAAGGCCCTTCGCCTGGACCCGATGACAACGCAGTGCTGAAGTGACAACTAGCCTCTCCCTATGGAGAATCCTTTACCACTCTACAGATAAAGCGTTGTGGGAAAATTTGGTTCTCGTACGTACCCCGAAGTAGGGCTGGACAATAATTCAATATCAATATATATCGCAAAAAAATGTTTCTCAATAACGGTGATATGATTTTTAAATACATTTTCGATATTTCAATATACATAACAGCATTTGTCACTAACTGAAGTTAGGCGCACAGCCGTCAGAAAGAGCAGAACACCATTGGATACTTTCGTGATGACGTACACCACAGACACGCAACCAGTGATCAGCACAGCAGTAGCAGGCTGATCTCCAACACGGCAAGTTTTAGCTACAAAATGAGCGCCCCTGACCGCAATAAAAATGTGACTGAACGAGCTTCCACAAGTGAGGAGAAATCAGACGAAATAGTTGATAAGAGAGGAAAGACTAATTCAGGGGTATGGAAGTGGTTCGGCTATCTAAAATCCTGATAAACCTCAGGTTTCAGCGTGCTGCAAAATGTGCCGGAGAGTGGTGCGACTAGCAGCGGGAACACATCAAATCTGTTCCACCATCTGAAGCAGTTCCACCCGATAGAACATTCTTAAGTCAGAAGATGAGGCACCGTAAAAGTTTAAACCAACAACCTGTCCCCTGAAACACCACCACCATCCTCATCCCCAACACCAGCTGTGTCAAAAGAGAAACCCATGCAGCAAACACAGATGGCTGCATTCATGCCTTATGACAAATAGTCTAAACGTCATAAAGACATTACAAAGGCTGTTACAAACTTCTTGGCTAAGGACATGGTGCCGTTTAGTACGGTGGAAAACGTGGGCTTCAGGAAAATAATTTCAGTCATCGACCCGAGATACGAGCTCCCTGGGCGAAAATATTTTTCCCGTGCAGCTATCCCTGCACTTTATGGTGAAGTTAGGGAAAGGGTGGAGGAACAACTCAAGTCAGTGTCATATTTTGCGACCACAGCTGACCTGTGGTCAAGCCGACCTCTGAACCATACTTGAGCCTGACAGTCCACTTTATTGATCAAGATTGGAAGCTTGTCAGCTTATGCCCTCCAAACGGTCTACTTTCCTGAGGATCACACGGGCAAGCAATTGCAGTCGGACTTGCAGATGCGCTCGCCTCCTGGGGACTCCGCGAGGACCAGCAGGTCTGTATCACCACAGATAGCGGGACCAATATCATCAAAGCCGCTGAGTTGAACAGATGGACAAGACTACAAGGCTTTGGGCATCGACTGAACTGTGCTATGGTAAGTTATACACAGTTAATATAAATGGTAGTGTTATGTTAAAGCTGCAGTATGTAACCTTTTTAGTCAAAAATTAGCAAAATGTATATAATGAGCGAGTACATCATGGATCCAATATCCAAACCGTGTTTTTGTCTTATCCTGAATCACTACGGTACACCTATAATAATTGTTTATATTCGGACTATTTTAAACTACTTCGGCTCGGCTCTGCTGCGGAGTAGCCCAGTACCTGCGTGATACGTCATAGACATAAACGGAGAGAAATAGTTCCGGCTACAATGTTCTTCCGAAAGATGCATGCAGAGCGCCAAACGTTACGGACTGCAGCAGCTTTAATTGATTTTGTTTATATTACTAAAATCATTGTACTTAATTAGTACTTAGTTGTAACTATAATACTTAGCCTGTAGTTTTTGATTATGTGATTTTATTCCCCTATTTAAGTGATTTTATAGGCTATAATTGAATCTTTATTCAAGACATCCATATTTGTACATACAGCAATTCTTTCAATTAATTTCAAAGGTGTTTTACTGGCAACATATGCGAACATATGAACATTATGTTACATGTTAATTTGCCAAATCAAGTGTTAAGTAAAAACAAAAAAATTATGTACGCAGAAGAATTTTGCAGTAAGAATAATATGAATAAACGACAAATTGTAGTTAAAATATAAATACAAATTATAAGTATATATTGCATTTTTTTTCTCTGTCTACAGAGAAAGTTAACCAAGACAAGCGGGTGGACAGAGCAATTGGGGTCTGTAAAAAGGTGGTGGCTGCCTTCTACTCCTGGAAGAAGAAACGGGACCTTGCAGCTGCTCAGGAGGAGTATCACTTGCCAAAGCACAAGCTCATCAGTGAAACACCAACAAGAGGGGGCTCCCGTCAACAAATGGTGAAGCAGGTTCTGGAGCAGAAAAGGGCCATCTCTCAAAGGACAAGAAGACCGGACCGCTGGTTCATACCTGGCAATATGTGGATGTTTTAGAGTCTATAGATGCAGCTCTAAGCCCACTCCTTGAATTCACTGATGCCTTGTCTGGTGAGTCCTATGTCAGTGTATCATTTCTAAAACCAGTGATGCATCTCTTCAACACCTCATCTTGAAGGAAGCAGAGGATGACACAGAGCTCACCAAATTTACATGCAAAATTCAACCAAAAGTATGATGACCCAGCCATGGATGATCTACTTGACATGGCATGCCTCGTTGAACCAAGATTCAAGCTTCAGTACACTCAGGAGGAGAAGAAAGAATACATCAAAGAGAGAGCTGCGGCCATCTCGGGACGAGACTCTGGAAGGGCGGCGGCCATCTCGGGACGAGACTCTGAAGGGCGGCGGCCATCTCGGACGAGACTCTGGAAGGGCGGCGGCCATCTCGGGACGGGCGGCGGCCATCTCGGGACGGGCGGCGGCCATCTCGGGACGAGACTCTGGAAGGGCGGCGGCCATCTCGGGACGAGACTCTGGAAGGAGATGGGCGGGCATGGCAGACGTGACATGAACAGTCTCTGGATCGACAGTCTCTGGATAGGCAGACGTGATGTGAACAGTCTCTGAATCGGCTGACGTGAACAGGCTCTGGCTCGGCAGGACTGGCGTGAAGCTCTGGCTCGGCAGGACTGGCGTGAAGAAGCTCAGGCTGAGGGGACGCTGTGAGATTGTGGGACCCCTCATCCACAATGCCCACAGTAAAGGACGAGCCGCTTATCCGAAGGGTGAGGTCAATATATTGACTTAAAGTCCATTGAGGGGTGTTGTCAGGCATGAGGTACTCTAACGTGTCCTTTAAGGCCGCATCGTTTAAGTCAACCCCATGGCAGAGCTCACAAAAACTCTTCAACATATTCCTCTATCGTGCGGTTACCTTGGCTGAGGCGGAAGAGACGGATTACCTAGTCCATGGTTGGTCTGGGTCTTACTCGGCTGCTGGATCTATGTTTGGCGAAGTTTTCTGTTACAAACTGCTCCAAGACACGAGGGTTGAGATCCAAACGCAGCTTTTAATTATGGGGCAATCCAGACACATCATCCAATGTACAGGCAATAGGTCAAAACACAGGTAGACCATCCAAACAAACAAAACAGACAGGGGTCAGAGGCAAAAGAGTAATCCACAGGACAGCAAGAAATCCAAAAAAACAAGAGACATGAAACCAGGAAAAATGCTCGGAAAATGCAGTGCAACAACATACAAAACTTTGCAGTGAGTGAATGGGTGAACCAGGCTTATATGGGGTGAGCTAAACAAGATAATGAGACACAGGTGAATGTGATCAGTGATGATGAGTCTGGGTAATGAGTATGACAATGTAGTTTGTGAGGGAGTTATAATAGTCTGATGTGGAGTGCCCCCTGGTGGCTCTCAAGGGCACTCCAGCTGGTGACCGTTACATCTGGATTCAGACCAAGGCTGTATCTCAATACTAGTTTTACTTGATCTTAAGGCATCTTACACAGAAAAAAGCGGCACAGAAATCATCTGAAGCCGCATAAAATGTGCATTTACACAGAATGTTTAATGTTTGTCTGACGCGGCATAAATGCCTTTACACAGGAATAAAAATCGCGGGAAATAATACTTTGAAGATTTAAAACTACTGTTTTAACAAAGTGTTATAAAATGATTTTAAAAATAATTAAATAGTAAACATGTCATGATTCTGCTTCTCTTGTTATTTAATTCTCTAGTCTTGAGGCAGGATCATGACAGACCCATGTTTTGTGTTCAGGCACATGGTCTTGTGTTTGGGCTGTGTGCCTGTGTTGTCTCGTTCTCTTACCCCGCCCCCTTGTTATCCTCATCTTGTCTTCATTGCCTGATCAGTGTCACCTGCAAGTCTTAGTCTAGTGTTGTAATGTCACTAGACTTAGTCCGTTGTGGGTTCGATCCCAGGGGATTGCACTAGGGATGGGTAAATGAAGCCTCATGAAGCAATGAGGCTTTCCCCTGACTGTTCCGGGAAAAGATTCAAAGCTCCGAGAGTGTCGAGAACAGCGCCATCTGGTGTTTATTTAAAATAAAGCAGCCAGAAGCCCTTTGTAAGAAGCTCTGTCAGATGAAGCAACCACAACACGCTCCATGATTTCAATGTTATGTGTACAAATAAAAGCCTTACACTTTGTGTTTGATTTGTCCATTAAATAAATTATTTTACCAACTAAAGTGTGACAATAAAATATAAAATGAGCTTATGATTGATTCAATAAGATCTAATGTTGGCCATACTCTCAACAATGATTCAATAAGATCTCTCTCTCTCTCTCTCTCTCTCTCCACACACACACACACACACTGAATGGACATTGTGTGAGGATCATCTGTTATTAAATGTAGCCTACCTATGACACTTGGCAGTGATCGTGCTTATGTAACTGTATGACAGAAAGGTGATAAAGTTTTTAATTATTCAGTAATACCAATGTATATAGATGGGGGTAGACA
Source organism: Phoxinus dragarum (assembly GCA_033366665.1). Lineage (NCBI taxonomy): Eukaryota > Metazoa > Chordata > Actinopteri > Cypriniformes > Leuciscidae > Phoxinus > Phoxinus dragarum. The sequence goes on from JARPMJ010006380.1 coordinate 11,376, forward strand.
TGTTCTGTATTCTCCAGTATTCAAGTGGATCTTCAGCTCTTTGTATGTTTGTCTCTGTAAGGTATTTATCCACTTCTACGATCGCATCAAAAGTGGCATTTGAGCTTTGTTTGTGCTGGTCTACACACTGTCCAACAGAAGCCAAAGGTTTCCACCTCAGAAGTGTGAGGAGAAAAAAAATTGATTGGGAGTGACTGTACATGTACATTGACTGAATATAAGACACATCAACGGTCAACAATTATAAAATACAATTAATAAAAATAAAATAATAATAAATAAATAAATATATATTTATTTGTTATTATTCCTTTTTAGAAATGCATAAATACATTAGAAGCTATGAACTAAAAATATTCCCAGATAGGGGAAGTCTTTTTGGCTGTTGCCATTGCTCTAAATACAAACCCTTCACCAAACACCAACACCCTCCCCTAAGCCCACCCTAACCCCAAATACCATCACCAAATACCTAAAAGAAAACACCAAAAGTGCAAAGATTTTACAAAACAAAAAGACACAACAACTGCAAAAAATAATAAATAGTTTTGGTTATTTAAATGTAATGTATTGATTAACTTTCAAAGTGCAGCACTCTCCTCACAAACCCATGAACCAGACTGAGCCAACAACGGGTTCGAGCCTTCTGAAACCCAAAGCGAAACGCGCACGTGATTGGACAGAAAGTGAGGCTTCATTTGTCATCGATCACGTGACTCAGGGAAACCAATACACACCCCGATACGGGGCTTCACTAGAAATTGCGTCGCATACGCTATACGCACATCGAAGCTTCAGTGTCATACGTAACATCACTAGATTGCACATACCTATGTATAAATGTATAGGATAATGCAATGTAAGTCGCTTTGGATAAAAGTGTCTGCCAAATGCATAATGTAAAGTAATGAGAATGGCATATTTAATGTAAATGTTTATATCAGAAGTAAATGTAATTCTTTTGCTTTGCCTGTGCTGTTTTTTCCCCCCACCGTGGGGTTTTGTTTCCCCTTTTGTTATCAATAAACCCTGTGTGTCAGCAAACTGTCTGCGTTTGGGTTCGTTCCTGAAGATCCGTAACAAAACAAAGAAATAAACATGAGATAACTAAAAATACGGAATTTTAAATTAATTTCCTCTGCTTGGAATATATCACACTTTGATGTTTGTCATAAATCTGTGGGACTGATAGTTATTTTCTATTTCTTAATAAAATGTATCCAGATGGAAAAATGCTACACATAAATTATGAATTATTGCACAGGGTAGATCACCGCAGTATTAAAAGAGTCAAATTTTTATTTTTATTTTTATGAAAGAGCCAGAAAGCATGAACAATTATACTAATATCGTCCACAAGATTTTAAGAATATAATATAACACTGACGCCGAATAAGTCTCTTATTAGTGTTCTTTCTTTCTTTTCCTTTTATCAAAGTGTCTTGCACTTACATGCCCAGCCCAAATAGGCTTAAAAGACACTAATGACATAAACAAACATAATACACAAAGATGACCATCATACAAAGAACATAGGAAGATGCCCATCATACACGATACATTACCATCATTTTCACAATATAAACAAACAAGACAAGACACCGTCAATTTAGGTCTGGAAATAAATTCCCTTGCCTAAGTTTCCACGCCTTTTCACATATCTAGCCAAACTATAGATTTCATTTTCAAAGAGCCAATTCAACATATCCCCATCCGTCATCCAAAACAAATCAGGCTTTTTATATTGAATTCTCTCAAACATACCCATTCTTAAATCATGATATAACGGGCAAAAAAAAACAAGAAATGCTGTAAGAGCCATTATGCTCTATTTAAATGTCTGTTGTAGTTCCACTGGGGGACACTGGGTGGAGTGTGCGTTTACTTGGTATATAGGTAATCAGAGAGCAAGAGAGGCCAGGTGTAATGAATGAGGGAAGCAGACGATTTTTGACCGTGTCAAGATCATGTAAGGACATGCAAACTGGTGTATTACAATGTGTTGGAGCATCAGAACTGAGACAAATAAAATAGATAAATGCAGTACTGGACTGGTAGCGTCTTGTTTGTCACGCGTCAGATCTACAAGCACCTCTACGCGACAAGATGGTAAATGTCGCTACAAATGCCATTCATCCTCAACAACCATTAAATCACACAAAACACATAATCTGTCCTCTTCTGGGACACCTTTGTAGCGCCCCACCTCAATCTGCAAGGGCAACACCCCAGCTCTGATCTGGGCACACAAAAACCTCTGTAATCTAGTTAACCAACATTTGACATAAGGCTCTGTGGAGTAATCATTTTTAAAGTGAACATAACTTCTCAATTTGGGCTTATTTAACACCCGCCATTTCCGATAGTGGTAGAATTAGGTAAGTGACTGACAGTCCTGGTGTCCTATCAGGAAAGAGTACGGTCTGTTTAACGCTGGTTGGCTGTACTCTGAGATGCGTCATGTCTTGTCCTCCCCTCCTGCGTCATCCACTATCGCCTCAGGTATGTGCTGGTAGCGGGTGGTTTAAAATCGTGTGTTTAGAACGCCACTGATATGTGTTATCTTTTAATTGTAGCGTTTATTTAAGCGCTTGTCCAACGGTGCATTTTCATCAGCTCAGTATAGGTGTTTGCCCACCCTTCAGGTATGTAAACTGTCCCTGTATTGAGTGGTGGTTATGATGGCGTGTGATATACTGAGTCGCTATGTCACTGTTAATGCGTTGCTTCCTGTACCCCAGTTAATCGGTGGTTGTGATGATCGCGGTAAAACAGTAGCCTGTGGGGATTACATGTGGGGTAATGTCGTCTTTTGGTAAGTGTCATGTAAGATGTTTGTAAGGTTGTAGTGGAAAGAGAGGCACTAACATCCTGCTGCTTCTCTTTAAGGCGTTCGTGGGGCGCAGGTCCTCCCTTCTCGTCCTCCGGACCATTGTGCTGGTTCTCTGCACAATCTCCCTCTCGTTCTTCCGTGTTCCTATGAACTTGAGTCCACCTGGATAACCACGGTGCTTGCGCTGCCCTCCGTGTCGCGCTGATCGTGCCGGCGGGAATTCATAAGGGCACAGGATTATACCGTCTACTTCCTTCCGTTTTTTTTAGTGTGATTAGAAAAGTTGATTAATAATAATTGACTGTTATTAGTACGAGAACCCGTGTGTGTGTGTGTGTGTGTGTGTGTGTAGACGCGCGTGTATGTGTGTGTGTGTTGCACCAGCTCTATCTGCTGTGATTCTTTTCTCTTTCTTTTGGTCAGCTGTGTTTATTGTTTAGATTTTGTTTCTGTAACTACTGTTGTGTGTTGTTGTGGACCTTGATTATTATATTTTTTGGATAAACAAATTCAGCTGTTTATCTTTTTTCTCCCAGGAACTGAGGTGACCAGGCGGGAGGACCTCTGAGTGCATTTGTGGTGGTGGTAGTGTTGCAGTGAGTGACACCTTTTGGAGTGCTTGCGTGTATGATCCAAGTGCATGGTGACGTGTGTGTGTGAGTAGAATTACGCTTTTGGAAAAGCCATTAAGTGGTCCTTCCGCCGGTAAGCTCAGCCTGGTTTTGTTTTGTTTTACTTTTTGTTTGACAAACTCCTCCTACCCTCGTGGGTAGAGGACTATGTCGGTGTGTGCCACTCATATTGCCCCCTTGTGAGCACCTGTTTTTGTGCCTTGACATTTGTGCATTGAGCGCTGTGCGCCTTTGTTTTAAAAGAAGATACTGTTTTTAACTATTTTTGTATGTCAATAAAAGACCTTTTTGTAATTATGTGTACTCTTGTCTCTAACCTACCCGACACACACGAACCTGTGTGACCTAATGCTAACCGCTGGGTTATTTAGATATTCCCTGATTTATTCAGGGTGGCGTAGTCGACAATTATCACCATAAGCAAAGTAACTTATTGAAATCCTATACCGCTCCGCTTCGTCACACATTGCTCTTTATAAGAATTAAACAAAAACTGCCTGACCTGAGATATATTACCTTGTAAAGTATTTGTAAATATATACTGTGCTTTTACTGATGAAAGTATTCCAAGGACCTCTATTGACCAAGGATAATTGTGAGCTTTATCCCAATCAAAAACGTTCAGAGTAAGTCTATCTTCAGGTAATTTTATAAAACGATTCCATAATCTTATTACTTCCACCTTTTGTTTCACCATACAAGGCTCCCAACCCATATTTCCCTCTAGTGCAGCTCTAGTAGTGAACCTGTGCACTCTAAGGAAACACCTCATGGCCCTGCTCTGCAATCTATTACATTCAGGAGCATCTTCGAAGCCCTAAAACAAAATAGATCCCACCATACTGTCAAACAGCTGGGTAAACGTTGAATAACTTATTTCAGGGAAAAGTTTCATCCTATTAATAACGGCTCCCAGGGCCCTCCCTGCAGAGTCAGACAAAACCCTTCTCCCTTCTGAGAATGTCATATTTTCGTGAAAAAGGAAACCAAGATATTTATAAGTTCTGCAGTACATAAGCTGTGTTTGTTCAAAAAAGAAATCAAATTCACTGCGTAACACAGATGGTTTCCTAAAATGGACAACTTGTGTTTTATCCACATTTATAGAAAGTCTCCATTTATTACACAACATTCTTTGTAGTTTAGTTTCTTCATCGGTGCAAACAACAATATCATCTGCATATAATAAAATGCTGAGGTTAAAACCATCAATGTCTATACCCAAATTTGCTAACTTTATCTCTTGAGCCAAATCATTCACAAAAAGCGCAAAAAGAGTGGGTGAAAGAACATCTCCCTGCTTAACCCCAAATGGAGTGGGAAACCATCCTGTCCTCATGTCATTAATCTGCACACAGGCCACTGGAGCCTTGTACAGAGCTCTGATAGAATTATACAAATGACCTGTAATACCAATAGAATGTAACTTATATTTCAACAAATCTCTGTTAACCCAATCAAAAGCTTTTTTTAAATCAACAAAACAAACAAAAGTACTTTTGTTTTCCTGCAACCTTGCTCTAATTGTCACGGTGGGTAGTGGAAATGGAAGAGGACTCAAGAGCGGAGTGAAATGAAAGATTTAATAAAGATAAAATAAACAAACCACAAAGGAAATCAGAACTTAATCTAACACAAACTTAATCCAACACGGACAGGGCAGGACAGGCACAGACACAAGTAACATGTACAATGTTACAACGCCCGGCAGGGCGAGCAGCTCGGGCGGGGCCGGCAGGGCGAGCAGCTCGGGCGGGGCCGGCAGGGCGAGCAGCTCGGGCGGGGCCGGCAGGGCGAGCAGCTACAGGACATACTTCATTGTCCCTTGTTGGCTTACATTTTTTTAATTTGGCTAAAACAATATGGAGCTACTAGTCCTATATGTTTTGTTTCCCGCTTCTTGATTCTCGCGTCGCTTGTGCTGACGTGAAAAGGCGTGCTTTTGGTTGTCATGACAATAGGGGATTATCACGCTTCCGGGTTTCATGGGCGAGATTTTTCAACTTTGTGCATGTCCACTTCCGGCCGAGTAAACAATGGCTGAAACGAAGGCTAGATGACACTGCTCTGTTCCACTTTGTCAATCAAACAAACAACGCCAACCTTATTTAAGTTTCCATGAATTCCCGACTGAACTGAGTCTAAGGAAGAAGTGGATTAAAGCGGTTCGCCGGGATGAAGGGCCAAACTTTAAAATAAAACAAGGTAGCACGTATGTTTGTATAAATATATAATGCAGAGGTGGGGATGCAGTATAAATAAACTTAGGGTCGTCCATCATGGGTTCGCCAGAGTGATGAGTGATTCACCGGAAGTAGCAGTGCACAAAGATCACTGAGGGCCCTATCTTGCACACAGAGCAATTGACTTTGAACACCGACGCATGTATCATTCCTATTTTGCACCCGCGCACAGCGGACTTTTCCCTCCACAGACGCATGTTGGTAAATTAGGGAATGAACTTGCGCTCGCGGGGGCGGTTCAGCGCAAAGAGGCGCAAAAGTTCCCTGGTGCTATTTTCCAGTTTTAGAAAGCAATTGCGCCACTGACCAGGAAAAAAAAAGTCTAAAGACAGTGGCGCGTTGCGCGTTAGTGATATGGTATTTTAAGGGCTTGGCCATTATGTAGCGTGTGAAGAACGCGCATACACTTTGATTCTCTAATATAAACAGATTAGATAAAGCAGTTTTCATTTTTGCAAATCATACATTATTACAAGGAAAAATATTAACACACGAGGGAAATCATTGTTGTGTCCGTGAAGATGTAAAAAAGATCTATCTAGATTGAAAAAAAAAATTATATAGATTAGGCTACACATTTACCCAAATTATACGCCTGTTTAACCGAAGCTAATTTGGGTAGGTTTCTCCCATCATCCCCAATGTCACTTCTCTGTGTTTTACGGCCCTGACGAGAACGGCGGTCTCCTCGGCTGTGAACCGCTCCTGGCGTGCGCTGGCAAATCCGCCGTTATAATAGCGATCCGCCATGGAACAAGCGCGCCTGCTCTTAAAGGGAATGTGAGAGGACGCTCTGATTGGTTTATTTCACGTTACGCCCAAACCACACCTATGAATAATGAAGCTACTTCAGACCAACCCCTTTTAGATTTGCGCCAGGTGCAAGAGGCATTTATCCCGCCGGGAAAATAGCAACAGCGCCGGCATCCGCCCACAAAGTTACTTGTGCTTTGCGCTTTGACACTTGCGTTTCAGATTGTAAAAATAGGGCCCTAAATGCGGAAGTACTACGTATCAGCGTGATAATCCCCTATGACGAAGTTTAGAGCGGCACAAATTTGCGTTCATTTACACTGAGCCAAAACAATATCAGAGGGTTGATACTAGGGTCTGAGGTGGGACAGACCCGTCATATTTTAAGTCTGCTTTTATGCGGCATTGTGTCTTTACACAGAACTTTGAGCAGACACAGAGCCGTTTTAGAGCAGCCTTAACTTGGCTGTGTAAAGATGCCTTTAGAGCTGCGTTTGACACTATAGATCATAACATACTCTTAGACTGACTAAAACAAATTGTGATAGGCTCTCTATTATTTTCAGTATATATGCTGCCACTTAGTGCTGCCGATGATACTTCTACAAAGTTCTGTCATAAAACAAGTTCTGTCTAAGTCCACTAAAGGAGGGAGAACGTTTTCACATTTGTCTCTTAAACTCTAGAATATCCATCCTGATGATGTTCAGGGCTCAGGCTCACTCTCCCAGTCTCTTTAGCAAAGCATTCACATAATTCATCTCATAATCCCTTACGAAGAAGAAGTTTATTCAAGTGTGCAATTAGTATACTTCTTTTAAACTAAAAATAAGAAAGTATACTTTCAGTCTACTTTTTATGTACTTACAGAACTATACTTTATGTACTTCACAGAAATATACTTCAAATTGCACTTAAGTATACTAACAGAAAAGTCTAAGTATATTTGGCCTATAGCCTACTTGTTGATCGAGATATACTTAAAAGTATAATTAAGTGTTCTTAGTATTCTTGGCTTGTACTTTTGTTTACTATTATGATTGAGTAGCTTATTAAAAAAAACATATTACACACTGTCTTTTAAACTAACATGTTCAAGTTTATATAGTAACAAGCTTTCATGGTGGAATAGCTTATAGAGTAAATAAAATAAGCATGGAACTGAACCTGATCTTGTACACAGCGATAATAATTACTCTTACAAAGAATAAGTTTATTCAAGTGTTCTATTAGTATACTTCGTTCTTTTCAACTAAAAATAAGAAAGCATACTTTCAGTCTACATTTTATATATATATAATAGAAATATACTTAAAATTACACTTAAGTGTACTTGACTTATACTGAGAGAAAAGTCCAAGTATAATTGGCCTGTACTTGTACTCAATCTTTTGATCAAGATATACTTACAATGATAATTAAGTATTTAAAGTATACTTGGCTTGTAGTTGTTTTAACTCTTTTGATCTAGTAGCATATTAAATATACTTTCTTTTTTACATCGTTTTTTCATATGTCTTATGAAACATACCTTGTTTGAAAATATTGATTAAAATTTTGACATAAAACAGATATGTTTCTAATTCTGCGTATCTGAATTTTTGTGTAGGCTAGTCCACTGCCCCACATAGCAACATTTTGTCGGCCCAGATCCGGCCCACATCTGGCACTTGTGAAATGCGGATCTGGCCCACATGCAGCGTGGAATGACGGCCCTTGGGTGGCCCACTCCTGTTTGCCAGATCTGGGCCACAAGCAGGCCATAGCAATGCCACATGTCAGCCAAGAGCAAAGAAATAAACCAGAACTGGAGCTTATCTGAGCCACAAAACCTGTGTATATTAAATATGAAGTCATTTCAGCCTTAATAAAGTCTGTTAACAAGTAGAATCACTGAAGGAAAGAAGAGAACAGAAAAAAAAAGACAACCAGAAACACAAGAACTAAAACTGACTTCAGTCACAGCCTTAGAAGAAATCCACTAAAGAGAAAAGACATTCAATCTGTGAAGATCTCAGCAGAGGAGGATTAACCAACTCCACAAACAGCATTACCAGCTTCACTTATTACTAACCAGACTGACTTTATTTCTGTCAGACGTCTACAAAAGTTTTATTGAGAATTAACAGAGGTTTAACTCTGTTTAATTTGAAGTTACCGTAATGGTGATTAGTGTTTCCATTAGTTGGGCTCTTAAATCTTATTATGTTTTTGTGGCTGCTATGACAATGTGTCAAACACATTTTCAGCAGCAAAGAAAGCTAATGTGAATCAGGTCAGGTGATGAAGGTGATCTGTTGATGGTTTTATAATCATCATGAAATAGACTGATTCACTGATGTATTTTGAAATATAACAGTTGTGTTGTTCAGTTAGTGTTTACACATCACAGACCCTGTGTTACTGCAGCATGAGGTCTGGCAATATTACAACAATCAGTTAGAAGATTTTAACAAACACGATCACAAAAAGCTAGCCTACAATGACACACACAGACATCAACAATCAGTGTATGAATCTCATCAATGGTGACAATCAACAAGATAAACACATAATTTCAGAACAGCACTGAAAATCTACTAAGTCACAACAAAAACAACAGCAACAAAATAAAAGCAAATATTTAGAATTAAACAAAATAATAGGACAATTCAGCTGCATAATTTATTCATGTTGCAATGCATGCTGGAGTTTTTTTTCAATGCTGGTACCCAGCATGCATTGCAGCAAGGTAATTGTCACCATTGTTGAGATTCATACGCTGATTATTGATGTCTGTGTGTGTTATGATTGATCAGATTTTTGTCCTCGTGTTTGTTAAAATCTTCGAACTGATTGTTGTAATATTGCCAGATCTCATGAGGCAGAAACACAGGGTTTGAGATATGAATATATTAATGGTACAACACAATTGTTACAGTCAAATGACATTAGTGAATCAGTCTATTTCATGATTAGTATATAATCATCAACAGATCACCATCTTCATCTGATCTCGTTTCACTTTTGGTTTCTTTGCTGCTGCAAATGTTTTTGAAAAACACACTGTCACAACAGCCAAAATGGACAAGAAATATTTTAAGAGTTAAGACCCCAACTAATGGAAACACTAATCACCATTACGGTAACTTCAAATTAAACAGAGTTAAACCTCTGTTAATTCTCAATAAAACTTTTGTAGACGTCTGACAGAAATAAAGTCAGTCTGGTTAGTAATAAGTGAAGCTGGTAATGCTGTTTGTGGAGTTGTTTAATCCTCCTCTGCTGAGATCTTCACAGATTGAATGTCTTTTCTCTTCAGTGGATTTCTTCTAAGGCTGTGACTGAAGTCAGTTGTAGTTCTTGTGTTTCTGCTTGTCTTTTTTTTCTGTTCTCTTCTTTCCTTCAGTGATTCTACTTGTTAACAGACTTTATTAAGGCTGAAATGACTTCATATTTAATACACACAGGTTTTGTGGCTCAGATAAGCTCCAGTTCTGGTTTATTTCTTTGCTCTTGGCTGACATGTGGCATTGCTATGGCCTGCTTGTGGCCCAGATCTGGCAAACAGGAGTGGGCCACCCAAGGGCCGTCATTCCACGCTGCATGTGGGCCAGATCCGCATTTCACAAGTGCCAGATGTGGGCCGGATCTGGGCCGACAAAATGTTGCTATGTGGGTGGTAGTTTACATAGTTTACCCACTATTGACTGAAATTTTCAGCTATCCATTTTTTCACTGTTATACGGTAGGGGGCACTATGACACATCTTAGTACAGAATCTCCTGATCAAAACAGGAGAAGAAGAAGCTGAAACAAGTGATAGAAGATTGCTCACGCAAATGTAAAATAGTGTGATCATCAAACATTAAACAGCGTGTAAATCAAAACTGCTTAATGTTTCCAAATGAAATGAAGCGTAACATATGAAGAGAAAACGACTGTGAAGCTTTGGGGTTGTTGGACTCGATCTACTCCATCTGTGTTTTGATCATCGTTCTGAATCTGATCAAGGCGTAGTCTTTGACAAAAATTAGATTTTTTCTACATTTTTGTTTAAAATGTTGCCTTTCTTTATGAAACTTACCAACATTCAAGTGTTGATAAAAAAGGATGCATGAAGCTAATAAAATGTTTTTAAAAGTAAAGAACAGTTAAAGGTATTTTTCAAGTATAAAAAATTACATTTGAACTAGTAGTATAGGCCTACTGCAAGTGCAAAAATAATATATAAATACTAAACTATAAGTATAATGTTATGTTCACTTACTGAGTGTACTTCAAAGTGTACTTTCATAAACTAAAAATTTGCTAGAAGTATTAAAATAGTAAACTACTAGTATACCCATAAGTTCACTTGGAGTACAAATGAGAAACGCAATTATGAACTAGTTGTGCACTTAAAGTTTACTACTGTTACACTTATAGTACACTTAAACATATACTTTTATATTCTTCAAGTGGGCAACTTTAGTCCCAAGCGGTATTAAAATAGTACACTTACAAATTTACTACTAGTACATATTGACATTAGTATACTAATACATAATGTATACTTAAAAATATACTTGAACATTACTTAAGTATACTTCATAAAATGAACTTGAAGTATACTTCTTTTTCGTAAGGGATATTATACTCCAGTTATATCAGATCAAAAGCACATGGCTATCTATTGCTTGAAATGTTATGAAGAGCAGCTATGGTAATTATTCTCCATTTGCTTTTCTGTTTCTACCTCAGGATGCCATCCCGAGTACACCAGCTCCAGTTTGGATCCAGTGCTTACAAAGATTTCAAATGCAAAGATTTCAGATGACCCAACACCTGTGAGGAATTCAGATGATGACAACTCTGAATCAACGTACAAAACTTCCAAATTTTCTATTGTAATCATTAATCACAACTTGTAATAATTGCTTTAATTCTCACCACCATTGATGGAATTTTCCATAATATATGAGACAACGCTTCCCTGCCACTGACAGCATTTTCCGGGTGCTTTCACTGTTATACGGTAGGGGGGGATTAAGCATCTTCTGAAAGATCACAGAATCTCTGGATCAAAACACAGTAAAAAAACAAACAAAAAAAAAAAAACCAGAAACAAGCGATAATGCTTATGCATGCGATTTTCTCAGCAACAAAATGTTGCTATTTTTATGAAATGTTGATAACAAAGAATGCATGAAGTAGTAATCTAACTGTAGTCTAAAGGCAAATACACTACATAACAGATATTTGCCCCAATTTCCAGTCTGGAGAAGATCATCATCTAATATAGAATTATGATAGCCTGGCTCCGCCCTCCTACGTGCTTCCGCTCAATTTTCATTTTCCTTCAGAACTACGTCTGGGATTGTGGTATATTCTTGAGTTTTCTCCAGTCAATTTTTTACCGGTCCAATCAGCGAACAGAGGGAGTGGCTGAGAACGATAACGTTGAGGTCGTGCGCTAGTTTGTGTCGTCATACGTCATGACCAAACGTTAGCGATTGGTTATGGCAGATCCAGAGTGGCTCTGGGCAGATCCAATAGTTTTAAACTTCAACAGAGGACCCGCCTTCAAGGAAGTTAACGCTTGTCAATGGAGAGAGGCCAGACTCTCTGTACAAATTAAATGTACGAGAGTCTGGTAGAACCAGGCTAGAATTATGAGTTTGTCATTCGTAAATAAAACTTCGCTATGTCATTCATGTGTTTGGAACTCATAATTTCGATAATTTTGATGTTTTCACATAAACACAGCAGTAAAGTGACTCTCCTGCACCAGGAATAAGGAAGCTGCTTTACAGACACTCCTGTTTTACACACGTCACTTAAACACAGAAGCAGGAAACTATTTCAACTCCTCAGTTCAGGGAAACAGAAACTTAAGCATTGTTGAGCTGTTGTGTGTTTGTGTCTCTCTGTATTCATGCAGTAAAATGGCAGAAGCCAGAATTTCAGTGGATCAGAATGAGTTCACGTGTCCAGTGTGTCTGGATCTCCTGAAGGATCCAGTGACTATCCTCTGTGGACACAGTTACTGTAAGATCTGCATTACAGACTGCTGGGATCAGGAGGATGAGAAGAGAGTCTACAGCTGCCCTCAGTGCAGACAGACCTTCAGTCCAAGACCTGCTTTAGCTAAAAACACCATTTTGGCTGAACTGGTGGAGAAACTGAAGAAGACTAAACTTCCTGCTGACTGTTACGCTGGAGCTGGAGACGTGGAGTGTGACGTCTGTACTGGAAGAAAATACAAAGCCGTCAAGTCCTGTCTGGTGTGTCAGGAATCTTACTGTCAAACTCATTTTGAACGTCATGAGGAATATCACTCTCGTAAACCACACAAAGTGATCGATGCCACTGGACGACTGCAGGACATGATCTGCCGTAAACATGATAAAGAGCTAGAAATCTACTGTATTACTGATCAACAGTACATTTGTGTGTGGTGTAAGGAGAGTCTACATAAAAAACACAAAACTGTATCAACTGCAGCACAGAGGACAGAGACACAGGTATGAACTGAGAGCGATTGATCACACAGAAATGAAAGTGTCTTTATTTACTTCCTCATTTACTCATGTTGCTCCAAACCGGTTTGACTGAGTTTCTTCTGTGGAATATAAAAGATTATATTTTGAAGAATCTCTAATCTATTTTAGTTCATACATTGTAAGTCAGTGGAGTAAAACGTTTCAAGCTCCAAAAAGAAGAAAAAGCACAAAAGTAATCTAAACAACTAGTGGTTAAAGAAAGGAGTACACTTAGGTGTATTGACGTGCACTTGTAGAGTACTTCAAATTAAAATTATGTTTAAAAAACTGTACTTGCAGATAATATAATATTAATGAAATGAAAGGCCACTTAAGTGCACTTAAAGAGTCAACTTTCATGACTGTTTCATAAGTACACTTTATAAAGTACACTTTTTATAATGTAAAATTTAAATAATATTTAATATTTCAATTTAACTCAATAGAATTATTAAATTACATGATATACTTAAATTCTACTTAAGTGGATTAAAAAATCACTCTTAAGGTCAGCTAATTGCTTTATATTTGCATTTAAACTACAATACATTTTCATTTAAGAGCAATTAAGATGCAATTGCGTTTCTGAAAACATTACGTTCAGTTCACAATTATTTCATAATTATATTATTTTAAAGTATATAATTTTAAAAATAAGTGCACTTTTTTTGGAAATTGTTTGCACCAGACACTATAAACTTACCATGCAAGATCTTTAACCACTTCATCAACTATGATTCATGTAACTTTAATGTTTGTGTGACAGTAGTTTTATGTGTAATTCCCTGTCACTGGTTTGTCCTCCAGAAACAGCTGAAGGAGACGCAGATGAAGATCCGGCAGAGGATCCAGCAGAGACAGAAAGATCTTCAGCATCTGAGAGAGGCTGTGAAGTCTCATAAGGTGAGTCTGGAGAAGAAGAGAAGTGTGAGACGTCTCAGTTTGGACTCTGTCAGTCCTGCTGAAGCCACTGTGTGATTGTGATGTGTGTGTAACAGCGCTCTGCACAGACAGCAGTGGAGGACAGTGAGAGGATCTTCACTGAGATCATCCGCTCCATTGAGAGAAGCCGCTCTGAGGTCACACAGCGGATCAGAGATCAGGAAAAGACTGCAGTGAGTCGAGCTGAAGGACGACTGGAGCGACTGGAGCAGGAGATCAATGATCTGAGGAGGAGAGACGCTGAGCTGGAGCAGCTTTCACACACACAAGATCACATCCAGTTCCTGCAGGTAACAGAGATCTAGAAGAACTGTGCCCGGTTGCATAAAGCACCTTAAGTTTTTCCCTTAAGTATGATACTTAAGGGGCGATTTCGCCTTAGCTAAGAGAATAACTTAAGGATGTAGCATATCATCTCTTAAACGGTTCTCTTAGGTAAGGGAAACGTCTCGGTTACGGATGTAACCCTGACGTAAAGGAGACGTTACATCGAATGACGACGAAATGGGGTTCGCTTAGAAGCCTATCCTCTTCGAACAGTAATAAAACGAGCCAATGGCAAGCAAATGCCATGGGTCTGCTGAATTTGCATAGCGTAACTCCACCCCACCTCGTGGGTATAAAGAAGTGCGCCGGCAACATGCAGATATGTTTCTTCACTGAAGGAGCCAAGACTGAACTCAGGCTGTTCCAGCGGTACAGCGGAAGTGGCAGGAAGATGTAACGCCTCTGTTCCCTAATCAGGGAACGAGGGTTACATCCGTAACCGAGGCGTTCCCTTTCATTGCGTAAGTCTGAACTCACTGTCGTGAGACTAACAAAACCGAAGGACTCCTACTTAACACAGGAATACCAAGGTACACTGGGAAGCATATCTCAGTGGAAATATGCAATCAGTGCCTGCCCGACTTAGGAATACACATATGACCCGGAGGGGGGTGCATACGGAGAACACTGGGGTGTCCAGCCCGCAGGGTGGAATATTTTAACCCAAGGGGTGGCAGACTGGCTTGCCAGGGAAAGACATGCTCAGAGAGGCTTACAGTAGAAATACACACGTGGGGGTCACCCAGAGGGGGAACCATGCACATGGCGGCACCTAGCCAATCGCGAAAGCTGGTTTCAGGTTCACCACCTGGTCCCGGAAGGGAGTGGTGGGAACCTTGGGCACATAGCCAGGCCGGGGTCTCAGGATCATGTGAGAATAGGCCGGCCCGAATTTCAGGCATGCTTCGTCTACAGAAAATGCGTGCAGGTCCCCTACCCTCTTGATGGAGGCCAATGCAACCAGGAGCGCTGTCTTGATTGACAGGAACTTAAGCTCCACTGGTTGCAGAGGCTCAAAGGGAACACTCTGCAGGGCAGTTAGAACCACTGAGAGGTCCCAGAAGGGAACGAGAGGCGAGCGAGGAGGATTTAGTCTCCTCGCTCCCCTCAGGAACCTGATGACCAAGTCGTGCTTTCCCACGGACTTACCTTCGACTGCGTCATGATGAGCGGCGATAGTGGTAACATACACTTTCAGGGTGGAGGGAGACAGCCTTCGCTCCAACCCATCTTGAGGAAGGAAAGCACGACACTTAATCGGGCAAGTTCTGGGGTCTTCTCTGTGAGAGGAGCACCAGGAGACAAAGAGGTTCCACTTCAACGAGTAGGCATGTCTTGTAGACGATGCTCTAGCGGAAGTGATGGTAGCCACCACCGCTGGTGGTAGGGTACTCAAACCTACCTCGTCCCGTCCAGGAGCCACACGTGGAGGTTCCAAAGATCAGGACGAGGGTGCCATAAGGTGCCCCGTCCCTGAGAAATTAGGTCCTTCCTCATAGGAATTGGCTAGGGAGGTGCTGTCGCGAGGAGTACAAGTTCGGAGAACCAGATCCGGGTGGGCCAGTGCGGCGGAACCAATATGACCTACTCCTCGTCCTCCCTGATCTTGCACAGGGTCTGTGCAAGAAGGCTCACTGGGGGAAACGCATACTTATGGAGGCCCCGCGGCAACCTGTGCGCCAGTGCGTCCGTGCCGAGCGTGACCTCGGTCAAGGAGTAAAACTGGGTGCAGTGAGATGAGTCGTGGGAGGCAAACAGGTCTACCTGCACGTACCTGAACTGATCCAAAATCAGCTGAACCGACTGGGGATGGAGTCTCCATTCTCCAGGAACAGGCTGAAGCCGTGAGAGCTCGTCGGCTGCACAGTTCAGGTCTCCCGGGATAATATGACTCGAAGCGACCTCAGATGCTTCTGACTCCATAGGAGGAGGTGGGGGGCAAGTTGCGACATACGGCGGGAGCGTAGACAACCTTGTCGGTTGATGTAGGCTACTTTTGCGGTATTTTCTGATCGGACTAGTACGTGTTGGTTCTTGAGCAGCGCATGGAAGCGGTGCAGAGCGAGACGTACTGCCAGCAAATTGAGGCAATTGACATGCCATAGGCGGTGGGGTCCTGTCCAGGAGCCCGCGGCAGCATGTCCATTGCACATGGTGCCCCAGCCCATGGAGGAGGCATCCGTTGAGACAACAACATGCCTGGAAACTCGTTCTAAGGGCACTCCGACCCGTAGAAAGCAGAGGTTCGTCCACAGGGTGAAGGTCTTACGGCAGGTCAGAGTAACTGGTACTCGGAGCGTGCCTTTTTGCCATGTCCACGTCGGGACTCGATCGCGAAGCCGACCTCGCTCTACGGGCGATGAAGGTGACCACGCGCTCCCTGGGTCAGGTGATGTCCACATATGTGGTCCAGAAAAAAAAAACAGGCTTAGTCTGGTTGATATGCGCGAGGCTGAGCGAACCCGCTTCCTCAACTCCTCGGTGGCGCAGTCGAGGACTCTGCCCACAGTTCTCGGCTGCCCAGAAGTAGACTGAGGCTCTAATCCCGCAGCCAGCTGCTCAGCCGCCGGCTCAGCCTGCTCAGTCGGCGGCACGCAGCTCTTGCAAGAGCCCTGGACCAGCCCCACCCTCGTGCATTAGCAATGAGCACCCTTGGCCTGTTAGACCTGAAGGATGGGTATAGCATGCAGTGAGGCGGCAGCCAGCCCACCAGCTCTATAGGTCTCTGCCACCGGAGTAGACAAAAAACCTACAGGCTATGGGGTGGGTGGGTGCTTAGGGTCGCCACGCCAGTGGAGGCGCTGTGGGGACACAGTTGTGTTGCACAGAACACTCCACACGGGGGAACCCCAGTGTACCCACTGGCCGAGATCTCATCGAGGGCAGAGAAGGCGGAAGAGGCCGCTGAGTAGTCTCATGACCTCTTCATGCACGTCCAGGAAGAAAGTAATTGGGGGCGGGCCGACGTGTGCCGGTGCGTCCCCAAAAAACGATCATCAGCCTTAAGCGCTTGGGACATGGCGGAGTGTTCCACACATAGCCGATGCTCGCGACTGCCCGAGAAAGCATGGCAGAGTTCTGGTTCAGACTTGGGCAATGCTGGCAAACCCGGAGGAGGCAGCACAGCCGAGTCTTCTCCAGCGTACTCACGCCCACCTTGTGATGCGACGATAGACAAGATTTCTGCCGGGGCACCGAATGAAAAGCAAAGGAGTGTGTGGACCGAGGATAGATCGTTGGGTTGGTTCCATAACAGCAGCCTCTGATCACTCTGGCCACCAGCCGAATTATTCACTCTTGCGGAGAGAATAGATTGGGGTGTGGATGAGGGGACTCTATCTCCAAAGAGATCATCGAGTCTCGATCGTTACATTGCGATGGTCATGTTCCAGCAATGAGAAAATGACACACCCACGAATGCTGTCTGCGCGTTTGCCCAAACACATCAGACAGCGTCCGTGGCCCATCAGCTGATTTTATCTGTGTATCGCACCCAGAAATACACGGGCGAACCGCGCCACGTGCAGCTCTTTTAGAGAGAATAAAACTCAAACAGCAGTGTTGAAGCGCCCAGGGAGAGACATGACTGGAAGACCACTGCGCAGATCGGCAGGCAATATGAAGCTCGCTGGAATTCGCCGTCACACCAACATCTGAAGAGTAGCTCGTCTCAAAGAATGAAGAGAGATTATCTCAGAATGGCTTGTGGAGTGAAGAATGCTCTTGGCTCCGAAGCGAAAACATATCTGCATGTTGCCGGCACACTTCCTTTATACCCAGAAGGTGGGGCGGAGTTACGCTATGCAAATTTAGCAGACCCATGGCATTTGCTTGTTATTGGCTCGTTTTATTACTATTCGAAGAGGATAGGCTTCTAAGCGAACCCCATTTCGTCGTCATTCGACATAACTCGAAGTGACAACGAAAGGGAACATTTAAGTGTTTCACGACAGCAATCCTGTATTCACGTTATAAAAAGTCTGTTGTTGCCATAGATATGCAAAACACTAACACTAACACTAGCAATTTCGCAGTTTCATCAAATTAAGTAGGCTAGGATATCGGAATGGATAAAGAAAACAAAAAAGAAAGCCTAATTGGACAGAGGAGGAGAAATGCATTCTTCTTGACGAATATGGTAAAAGAAAAACAAATTTGAAAAGCAAACTAAATCCCAATGTAACTGCGGCAGAAAAACAGAAACAGTGGGAAGAAATAATGAAAAAAATTAATGCAAGGAATCTTGATGTGAAGAGGACGGTTCAGGAAGTAAAAAATATGAAAACATCTCTGTGGTCACAAAAAAAGAGCTGAGCGCTTATAAGAAAGAAGCCAACAAAAGACCTAACGATTACAAAACAAAACCCGGCAAACCACTCTGCTGACAGACGATTTATGCATGTCGAAAACATCTCCTATTACAGTCTGAAAACTCCAGTTGCAAAAAAACGCAGTGCTATAATCAGTTGTAACACCGCAGATAAGAGTGGTTGCAATGTGTGACATGGTCAAGGTTGCCGTCTAGTTTGTTAGCGATGTCAAATATTGCGCGTCGATCAAATCGGTATTCTTGCAACAATTTTTCATCGCTAAGATGGTCCAAAGGGTTCTCCCTATCCCTAAAAATTATTCTTGGCACATAATGATCTGCAGCTGGTTCCATTAATTCAGCCATGTCGTCTTATTTTTGTCCACGTTACTCTTAAGGATGATTTATACTTCTGAGTCGAACTCACGCCGTAGCTACGCCGTAGGCTGTGTGTAGCGCGCGTACCTCTCCAAAAATGTAACAACGCGTCAATTCTACGCGGACGCAAGCGCTGTAATTGGTCTGCTAGAACTGCTCCCTCGGGTTTCACACGCTCCCTCTGCATGTGTAATTGCGCGTCAACGCGGACAACGACGCAGAAGTATTTAAACGAAAACCAACGCGTTGCTTACAGCGTAGAGGCTGTGCGACGCAGTGTAGGTCCGACGCAGAAGTATAAATCAGCCTTTAAGGTTACGATTTCCAAACCGTAAGATATACTTAGGGAAATGACCGTTAAGGGGTTTTATGCAACACTTAACGCCAACACTTAATGCTTTCATGGGAGCTCATCCTCTCTCTATGGGAGCTCAGCTCCCACTGGCTCCCACGTAATTCGAACTATGCTTAACGCTTTTTAAGGGATTACTTAAGTGAAAACACAGCATTTAATGGTGCTATCAGCGATCTCGGTTGGCCTAACCTCTTGTTGACGTTCAAATTATTGTCAAACCAAATGGAAGCTAGCTAGACCCTCCCTCCCCCTCAACTAGTCTCCTCCCCCTCCCTCCCGTGTTTTATAAAACAGTTGTGAACACGCATTTCTTAAAGTGGAAGTACGTCCACGTGCTCAAGCTCACGTGGTAACGCTGCTGCTGTAATGATGGCTCAATCATAGCTAATACAAACAAAGATGAATTTTACTGATACTTCATTCAATGTGTAATGTCTACAAGTTATAAATATACATACTTTTATGCTAACACATACTATGTGGTTTTGTCTCTCTCTCTGCCTCTCTCTGACAGAGTTCCTCCTGCCATTCTGTGTGTGGGGGGGGGGGGGGGGGGGGAGGGGAGGCAGGGCACACACACAGACAGACCCCCCTGTGTGTGTCTGTGTGGGGAGGGGGGCATAAAGACTATTAAAAATAGGTATATTGTGCCATCTAGTGTTTTATACTATGTATACATGTGTTTTTTCTTTTAAACAAGTGTTTTAAAGTACAGCTATTTCAATGAATATATATACCACACTTCATAGGAATTTTCGGTGTTGTGTACTTACAATGGCTGCTGATTTCATGTGTCCGTTAAGTCCATGAGACTGTAGGGTGTCAAATTTTTCATTTTAGGTTCCGGAAGGGTGCTCGCGCACACTTTGTGGTTGATATGTGCCCTCGATGTGCACTTTTGCAGAACCCACACTGATGCAAGCTCTAAAGCAGACTTCTTCTCGACAGTCAAAGCGGAGTTACGTTATTGCCCGTCGTGCACAGGAACCCTAAAGGTACCGGGGGTGGCGATTTTTATATATATATATATATATATATATATATATATATATATAAATATAGCTGCAAGCAGCGATGGAGGGCCCAAGCCGGTGGCAGCCCACCCAATATATATATATATTTTATTATTGTTTTTTATTAGTGACACATTTGGGCAAAGGATGTATTCCAAAACTTTCTGAAAATACAGTATGAGAATTAACTGCACAATTACTAGAAATGTTTACCTTGGATATTATACAATTTGCATGTATACATTTTTTTTTCCAAATCTAACTTTGAACCAATTCTGTAGAGTGGCTCATATAGCCTATTTGAACAGGATTTGTTTCCATGTATGACTATGTACTAAAAATGTGCTTTTGACTTTAATTTATATTTGGATTATATATATATATATATTTATATATATATATATTTATTTTGTCCTCACATTCTTTCTTGTGTGACACACCTGAATGAAAGGCTCATTATGCAAGCTCATTATTGCGGGTCATTATGCAGGCCATTTTCTTCTCAGGTGTGAACCACTTACTATTCATGATGGTGTTGGATCGTCCACGCCCATTGTGCATATTGCCTTCCCAAACAAAAAGTGTTTTACAAAATGTAAAGCAATGTATTGTTTTATGTGAATGATTAGGCAGGATGATTTTCAGATCATTTTGAAGGAAAAACTCTAGGTGAAAACATCCATTACTCAAAAGTATTGTGAACACATACTTACAAGTTGTTTTGTGGCGTTATTTCAGACACTTTAATTTTTTGGTTTTTGAATAACCATGCATAAACATTATTCTCTCAAAAATACAAACATGTACATGCATGTTGCTCACATATTAGCCCTGTTTGTGATAAATAGAGTGTAATTACACCTTTGCCATTAATATGTTTATAAGCATATTCAAAAAAGCACAAATGTCAGGGAATGTCAGAACATTAGACCCCAGAGGGTTAATGAATTATAATGCGATTGTTGTCATGATTATTACATTTACATTACATTTACATTTAGTTATTTAGCAGACGATTTTGTCCAAAGCGACTTACAAATGTGGACTAAAGCAAGCGTGTCATCGTGAAGAGGCAAAAACAACGAAAGAAGTGCTTAAAATATAAAGTTCAGGCATTGCTCAGAGTAGCATAAGCCAGACAAGGGAGGATTAAGGAAAAGGAATTAATTTTTATTATGTTAAGTGCTCATGAAGAGATGAGTTTTCAGTTGTCTTTTGAATGTGGTCAGGGATTCTGCATTCCGGACGAGGGTGGGGAGATCATTCCACCAGCAAGGAACAGTGAATGAGAATGTTCTGGAGAGTGATTTTGTGGCTCTCTGTGATGGTACCACGAGCCATCGTTTATTGACTGATCGTAGGCTTCTGGTAGGGATGTAGACTCGTAGGAGCGAGTGAAAGTAGGAGGGAGCTGAGCCTGTGTTATATTTGTAAGCAAGCGCCAATGCCTTGAACTTGATGTGAGCAGCGAGTGGTAGCCAGTGCAGGGAGATGGACAGAGGTGTGACGTGGGCCCTTTTGGGCTCGTTGAAAACAAGACGGGCTGCAGCATTCTGGATCATTTGTAGAGGTTTAGTTGCACATGATGGAAGTCCAGCCAGAAGAGCATTGCAGTAATTAAGCCTAGAAATAACCAGGGCCTGGTTGAGAAGTTGTGTTGCATGCTCAGTTAGGAAAGGCCTGATCTTCTTGATGTTGTGTAGTGCAAATCTGCATGATCGAGCGGTCTTTGTAATTTGATCTGTGAAGGTCAGCTGATCATCAAATATTACTCGGAGGTTTCTGACCGATCTTGATGGTGTTATTGGTGATGAATCTAGCTGGATAGTGATGTCATGCTGTCGAGACGGACTGGCAGGGAGGACGAGAAGCTCAGTCTTTGCCAGGTTGAGCAGTAGGTGATGTTTCTTCATCCATATCGAGATGTCTGCCAGACAGCTTGAGATACGTACAGCTACTGTGGGATCATCTGGCTGGAATGAGAGGTTGAGCTGTGTGTCATCATCATAGCAATGGTAAGAGAAGCCATGTGCCAGTATGATGGGTCCCAGTGATGTGGTGTAAATGGAGAAGAGGAGCGGTCCAAGAACTGAACCCTGAGGAACCCCTGTGGTCAGTTGATGTGCTTTGGATACCTCGCCACTCCATACGACCCTGAAGGACCTACCTGTGAGATAGGACTCAAACCTGTGGAGGTAAGTTCCAGTGATGCCCAGAGATGAGAGGGTGGACAGAAGGATCTGATGATTCACAGTGTCGAAGGCAGCAGACAGATCCAGGAGAATGAGAACTGATGAGTTGGAAGCAGCTTTAGCGATCCGCAGGGCTTCTGTTTGAATGCCCTTTCTTAAAGCCAGATTGGTTGACATCCAGCTGGTTGGTCAGAGACAGGAAAGATGATAAAAATGGTTGAAAGCAACTCGTTCAAGTGTTTTCGCAATGTTTGGTAGGAGAGAGACAGGTCTGTACACTCAAAAAAAATGTATGTCTAAACATAAGATTTATGTATTTGAATTGCATAAAGAATTTCCATCCATTTGGATTACATAGTTTTAACATAAACCAATTAATAATCTAAATGTGATTCATATTTTTAAGTCATATATAAATGAAACAGATAAGATGTATGTAATTGTATTAATAAACTGAATGTGATTCATATTTGTCAGTCATATGTAAATGAAATGGATAAGACTTTACAATAAGGGTGCACTAATAAGCATTAATTCATGCTTAACTAATGCACAGATAATACTGAATTAATGTATTACTAATGATTATCTAAGCTATTCATTAATGATTGCCTCATTAGAAACTAATGAAGAGTCTGTCTGGTTAATATATTAGTTCATATATGAATTGTTATTAATTAAATATGTAATTGTGGATTAATTCCATAACCACTTATTTTATTAACGAATAGTGTTCATTAATTTGTTAATTACCACAATGAGCCTAATATGCATTAATACATTATTAATTACAGCATTTAGTAGTGTGCCAATTACTACAATTACTAGATGATGAGTTAATAATGATGTGCCTCAATAAGTAAAGTCACAACATAATGATTGTTAGCTAATGATTAATTAATCATTAATTAGAGTCACTAGAGTTTATAAAAGCTGTTTATTAAACACTGGTTTCCAAAAACATTGTAGCAATTGACACACTACTAATGCTGTAATTAATAATGTATTAATGCATATTAGTTTACCTGTATTATCTGGAAGTTGAAATATAAGGCTTTGGCTCATTGTGGTAATTAACATATTAATTAACACTATTAGTTAATAAAATAAGGTATTATGGAATTAATATGTCACGGGGTGACAAATAATCCCCGGAACTTATTCCCACCAGAGAAGTGTTCCCGCTGGGGCACTTCCAGTGTAACACTGTCCCCGGGCCTGTGTGTGTGTCTGTCGTCATGACAACTAATACGGCAGATTGGCAACAGGTGTGGGGACTTCACTCTGAGTGTCTGATTGAGGCCACGCCAGTATTGTGAGAGGATAAAACACAAGGGGAAGAGAAGACTGGTTGTTTTGGGTTTTTTTTGTCCTCCCCCGTTGATCTGGTGTGGTTCCCTCCCGTGGTGGAATGTTTATGGAGTGTTGCAGCTGCAGGATTATTGTGAAGGAAGAGGAGTGTTGCTTGCGGGACCCGAGGGCAGTAAGGAAGAGTGGAATTCGTCGCCTGGACTGGAAAAGAGTTAGAGGAGTAATTGACAAATTGAATCTCATAAACGCATGTTTTCTACACTAAATTGGATACTGGTTTGGAGTACTCAGATCACGTGTACACATCTCACGGAGTGAAATATACAGATTCCTTGTCGATCTCTTGCCTCCTCCTTGCTCATTGGAAACGGCGAAGTGAAGCCCGCTTGTAGTGGTGAGGAAAATATTCAGAATATCCGTCCCAACCTTGACGATCATCGGCTCTTCAGATCGAGACCTCTGGGTGAGTGTTGGCCCTATTTGCACTTGAAGGGTGGATTTGTAGTGCTGGAATTGACGTTTCCCCTCACGTTGCATGTTTGGAGTTGGATTGCCGTGTGTGTGTGTGGAAGATTTATCATTTATCGCCGTGCACTCCCCATGTGTCATGCTGGTCTACCGCTTACCACAAGAGCCTAGTAAGATCGATTATATTCACCTGTTGGATGTCAGAAGGAGAAGCCTCCGTGTGTCACAATAACCTCTCTGTTTGAAGTTTTTTGATTCTGTCTGTCCCAGCGGAAGCCCCGCTCAGCTTGTGACTTTGAGTCTGCTGCAGCTCTGAAGCTCATCTGCTGCGTGAAGTGTCTGTTCCCTGCAACACATGTGAGAACTGTTTACCTCTGTTAGAAGTTTTGATTCTGTCTGTCCCAGCGGAAGCCCCGCTCAGCTTGTGACTTGAGTCTGCCGCAGCCCCGAGGTCCACCTGTATGGTACGAAGTATCTGTCCCCTGCAACACATGTGAGAACTGTTTACCTCTGCTTGAAGTTTTGATTCTGTCTGTCCCAGCGAAAGCCCCGCTCAGCTTGTGACTTTGAGTCTGCTGCAGCTCTGAAGTCCACCTGTATGGTGCGAAGTGTCTGCCCCCTACAACACATGTGAGAACTGTACACCACTGCTTGGAGTCTCGAGGCTGTTTGTTCCAGAGAAAGCTCCGCTCAGCCTGCAACTTGAGTCTGCGGTAGCCCTGAAGCCCATTCGTATGGTGTGAAGTATTTGTCCCTGTAGACGCCCCACTCGGTGTTGGCGTCGAGGCGGTTATACACTTAACTGTCTGCTTACCTGTTGGTGGTGCGCCAGTGTGAGCCTGCACCCGAGGTCAGAAGAAAGCGAGCCCCGACCACCTACTCACCTGTGATACCCACCTGTCCATTACTTACCACTGTGAGTCTGGCACCAGCGCCAGAAGGAAGTGAGCCCCGACCATCTACTCACCTGTGATACCCACCTGTCCAGTACTTACCACTGTGAGTCTGGCACCAGCGCCAGAAGGAAGTGAGCCCCGACCATCTACTCACCTGTGATACCCACCTGTCCAGTACTTACCACTGTGAGTCTGGCACCAGCGCCAGAAGGAAGTGAGCCCCGACCATCTACTCACCTGTGATACCCACCTGTCCAGTACTTACCACTGTGAGTCTGGCACCAGCGCCAGAAGGAAGTGAGCCCCGACCATCTACTCACCTGTGATACCCACCTGTCCAGTACTTACCACTGTGAGTCTGGCACCAGCGCCAGAAGGAAGTGAGCCCCGACCATCTACTCACCTGTGATACCCACCTGTCCAGTACTTACCACTGTGAGTCTGGCACCAGCGCCAGAAGGAAGTGAGCCCCGACCATCTACTCACCTGTGATACCCACCTGTCCAGTACTTACCACTGTGAGTCTGGCACCAGCGCCAGAAGGAAGTGAGCCCCGACCCACCTACTCACCTGTGATACCCACCTGTCCATTACTTACCACTGTGAGCTTGGCACCAGCGCCAGAAGGAAGTGAGCCCCGACCATCTACTCACCTGTGATACCCACCTGTCCATTACTTACCACTGTGAGCTTGGCACCAGCGCCAGAAGGAAGTGAGGCCCTGACCACCCACTCACCTGTGATATCCACCTGTCCATTACTTACCACTGTGAGTCTGGCACCAGTGCCAGGAAGAAGTGAGCCCCAACCCACCTACTCACCTGTGTGATACCCACCTGTCCATTACTTACCACGGTGTCGCCTTGGATCCCTGGGAAGAGGAAGGAAGAGGATTTTAGTTTAGGATTTTCAAATTACTTTTAGATATTAAATAAAGCTTGTTATTCTTTTATTCCTGTCTCCTGCCTCCACCTTTGACACGCTCCTCAGGGTGATCCTGGTCTAGGGGTGGGTGCAGTCTGGCTTGGCCCACCCCGACCTGTGACAAATACACAGTTACACATTTAATTAATAACAATTCATATATGAACTAATATATTAACCAGACAGACTCTTCATTAGTTGCTAATGAGGCAATCATTAATGAATAGCTTAGATAATCATTAGTAATACATTAATTCAGTATTATCTGTGCATTAGTTAAGCATGAATTCATGCTTATTAGTGCACCCTTATTGTAAAGTGTTACCGATTTATGTAATCGTATACAGAAAAACACCCATGTTAAATTAGCACTGCTCAGTGTTCATATGTGTGCACACTACAGAGTTAAAGTACCATTGAATCAGTGTTGGAGTTAATGAGATAATTAAGAGATGATTGAGCATTAGTGATGAACATCTGATGTTAACAAGCAGAATCACTGAAGAACAGAGAAACACAAGAACTACAACTGACTTCAGACACAGCCTTAGATGAAATCAACTATAGATAAAAGAAGACATTAAATCTCTCAAGTTCTCAGCAGAGGAGGATTAAACAACTCAAACAGCATTACCAGCTTCACTTATTACTAACCAGATTTACTTTATTTAATATCCGGTTTAATGAAATCATATTTTGTATTTTAAAGTCACCATGATGGTGGATAGTATTTGGTTTAGTTGGGCTCTTGACCCTTAACACTTTATTATAAAATTTTATTTTGGCTGTTATAATTGTGTGTTTGTAAAGCAAACAAAGCCATGAGAAAGTGAGATCAGGTGATATTGGCTGTTTACTGGTGTAATACAAAGCGATATATGATATATGGATCTTAATGGGAGTTGAAAGTGCAATAGCATGATATTCAAAGACTTGTTATTGCATAGAGAAGAGAGAGTTGAGTCTTTTCAGATATGAGAAGACCTGTACTCCCACCCCTCCCGGACTGGAGAGGGGTGTGAGAGAAAGTGAAGTTGTTAGAGAGAGCAGCAGGGGTTGCTGAGTCTTCTGGATGGATCCAGGTCTCAGTCAAGCCCAATATATTAATAGTAGATTGTCCAGTAGGACAGCTGTACCAGCCCTTTAATTAGCAAAAATCCTGAGAATGGGAGGAATCGAAACTAGCTGTTGGACAGCGCGTGACAGCGAGTCTATGTTAGATGCGTCTATATTACTTTGTTTTTTTATTATTCAGTGCGCTATTATTATGTTTGAGACATTAACCACTGGTTGATGACCATTATGTTTGTATAGGTCATAAAAACCATAATTATACTTACCTTAAATATTTTCCTCTCAGCCATGTTAACAATTGTCTGTGAGCGAATGTTCCTCCTATCTGTTGTCTGATTGGCCTTTCGCAAGGATTCCTGGGTAGTTAAAGTGCGTGGAGAAGACCGCTTCAAAGGTACAAATGGGGTGCTGCTGAGCACACTTCAGAGCGTTACAATGATGAATGGGACGGCCTACGGACTCGTAGACTTAGCAAGCAAGCGCAATTTAAGTCCACGAGACCGAAAGTCCACATCAAGTGCGCCATTTGGGTCAGGGCCAATGACACGAACCAATACCCAAACCGTAACAGCAGGTTATTGGCTGAAGTGTGGAGATGATGAGTTTTGATTTCTGTTTTCTGTAGAGTTTCCAGTCTCTCTCAACACCTCCTAAATCTACAGACAAACCAGATGTTCCCTTCAGTTCTCTCTCCTCTTTTGATGACATGAGAGAATCTGTCCGTCAGCTGAGAGACAAATTGGAGGATTTCTGCAAAGAGGAGATCCAGAATATCTTAGACGGAGGTAAAGTCCTGCGCTTCGTTTATACAGACGTGTGTAGAAAGATCCGACATCTGAACGTACAACAGTTTCTGAAATGTTCCTACGATTTATAAAACGCCCATTTGCACAAAAATGTCCATAAATGCATCTCAGTTTATAATTCAATTCAATTCAACTTTATTTACAGACTCATGGTCCATCAAAGTTATAATTAAAAATCACAGTTCATCCTAAATTCAAGTGCAATGTGAACAAGTGCATAAAATCCCACACATATCACTTAATGATTCATAAATACGGACTCATCATCATGGACAAGCGTTTATATTATATACACATGACATAAGAGGAAATGCATGGAATTCAGGATCAATCCGATGTGTGTGTTTTATAAATGAAGACCCTGGAGATTCATCTGTTCTCAGAAATGAGTCTATCATCTAATAATATATATTATAAATGTCTCAGAAATGAATGTATTTTATCTTGTTATTTCTCTTCACACTGTTCATGTCTGTTTATTTCCACAGTCACTTTCCCCAACATGAATCCCAAGACCAGGAAAGACTTCCTACAATGTGAGTCACTAGAAAACCAGCAGAAAAACTCCCTGAATGTGTTCATGTTCTTCCTGTAGAAGGAGAAATAAATCCTGATAGAAGAGTTTATAATTGATCATGTAAATGATGATTTGCACAGGATATTTGGTCCGCTGCACTGAGACACTGATGATACACTGAACATGATTCATGAAGAGTTCAGATACATTAAAAGATCAGACAGATTCATAATTCCTGTTTCTGATGTGTTTTCTCTCCACCAGATTCCCATCATCTCTCTGTGGATCTGTACACAGCGAATAACCGCCTCCGTCTGACTGAGAGGGACAGAGTGATTACTAATGATCAGC
Organism: Phoxinus dragarum; assembly: GCA_033366665.1. Classification (NCBI taxonomy): domain Eukaryota; kingdom Metazoa; phylum Chordata; class Actinopteri; order Cypriniformes; family Leuciscidae; genus Phoxinus; species Phoxinus dragarum. Next base: position 40,203 of record JARPMJ010006380.1, read on the forward strand.
TGTATTCTGATTCAGACAGATTTGACCATCCAAAAAGATTTGATCATTGGTGGCAGGTGTTGTGTAATGATTCTGTGTGTGGACGGCGCTGTTACTGGGAGATTGAGTGGACTGGAGATGATGGTGTGTATATATCAGTGGCATATTACAACATCAGCAGGAAGGGACGGGGTGATGAGTGTGCGTTTGGATTTAATGATCAGTCCTGGAGTTTGCACTGCTCTTCCTCCAGTTACACATTCTGGCACAATAACAAATGCACTGATATCCCTGCAGGGTTCATCAGCAGACTAATAGGAGTGTATGTGGATTACAGTGCAGGAACTCTGTCTTTCTACAGCGTCTCTGACACAATTAGGCTCATCCACACAGTCCAGACCACATTCACTCAGCCGCTCTATCCTGGGTTTAGGGTTTGTTATAGATCATCAGTGAAACTGTGTTGATGAACAGATTGTAGAGAGATTTTACCCATACTTTGAGCTGCACGATAAATCAGTAACAGTGAAATGTTACAGATTATCTTATTTCCTATATCTTAATCTCTTATTAAGTTAGATTAATCTTTGTTTACACAAACATACACATCCCTGCTACAAATGAGCACATAAAATTTTTTTCTAGGACCTACCATTTTCCTACAGTTGCACTGAAAGTGACAGAAGTGCAAATATTACAACTTATCCCATATGCGGGGATATTGTAACAGACAGAGGGGTTAGTTGTAACACTTTTGTGTAACACACATAATTCAGTATTATTTTATCCAATCATCCTTTTATTGTGGATTAATATCATGGATAGAGATAGGAAAGGGCTGCACAGTTTTGCAATAAATAAATAAAATATTGTAATTGCAATTGCATTATATTTGTGTGTGGCAGCTGTAGTGGTGATTTTAATCTTTTATTTCTTATTCTGTTCCTAATGATTTAACAGATTAATGCTGTATGTTCTCTGTCTGTATTCTGAGTTTCCTGATGTAACGTTGATTCAGCTGGAGGGAGGTGTGAGCCCGAGAATGATCTGTATCTTAAGTTTCCGTGCTGGGGGAGAGTTTGGGGGAAGCCATGAAGTGTCTCTGTTCCTTCTTGTGTAAACAGTGGGGGTGAAAGATTCCCTTGCATTATAAAGCAACGGGCCAAAACTCTCTTCAGGAGGTGTGTGTCTGTCTGTCTCTGACTCTGGCCTGCAGCCTGGCTGCAAGGCTGGGGTCAGGGAACCATTTTCTTGCAAGAATAAATTACTTTTCTTTTTAAATACAATTTGGATCTTGACGTCTCTTTTGCCGTGATGCCATTTTTGTTTAGTAATTGTTTTTGCCACAACACAGCTGCATGCAAAATGATTATTATTAAAGGGATACTTCACTTTTTTTGGAAATAGGCTCATTTTACAACTCCCCCAGGTTTAAACAGTTGAGTTTTACTGTTTTCGAATCCATTCAGCCGATCTCCGGGTCTGACGGTACCACTTTTAGCGTAGTTTAGCATAGATCATTGATTCTGATGAGTCCAGTAGCATTTCTTTCAAAATGACCAATGAGTTTCAATATTTTTCCTATTTAAAACTGGACTCCTCTGTAGTTAAACCGTGTACTAAGATCACAAAATCGATTAGTAAATCTAAATCGTTTCTCACAAATGTCTCCATGCTACAAGGCACGCTCCCTGTGACTTTCCAAGCCTATATGGCTAGGAACTATACTCATTTCAGTTGGACAAAAACTACGATAAAACCTGTTGGAAAGCATCTTTTGCAGCGATTTTTGTGTGAGCATATCAGTGAACACCCCTGACCACTCGGTGAGTTTCACGTCTTTGTAAACGAAAGTGTAATGTGTTTTAGGAAGGAATGTTCCAGTGCACATAGACAACCATTGTGGGGGTGTGCGGGGGGGGGGGGGAAGCGAAATAAACCTAAAAATCTCGGGACAGGAGCATGTGTCCAAATTTTAATATTAACCGTTCTATTTCATCAGATACGATCTGTAAACAGGGCTTTAAGTGTAAAATACCGAACTTGTCCTTTAAGTCTAGCTAACAGTTGCTAGGAGTTGCTGATATGTTTCAAAACGGTGCCATGTTTTAGCCGACAAGACAGTGATTTAGGAAATCTAAAGTTAGATTTAGCGATGTACACACACTGTAAAAAAAAATCCTAATTTTACTGAAAATAACTGTGATTTTTTGACGATCATTTTCTTTCATTTTAATGATGACTTTGACGTTTCAATATGTAGCAAATTATCTCAAAAGGGAAAAATGAATAATTAATCATAAATCGTTATAGTTAATATAATATATAAATATTTGGATCAGTTAATCAAATTAAATTAGTTACAGAAGCAGACTCAGGAGAGGAAGTAACAATGTAACAAGGAAGGGTAACAATGAGTTTATTGAAAACAACAAGGCGAGAGGATGATGGATGATACCGTGGGTGACGAGGCAGATAAACACAGGTAGGAATGGAGACACGGTGGAAGGACGAGGCGCTGGAGACAGGGGAGATCGCTGGAGACAGAAGGTGAGTAGTCCACTTCATATAAAGGAGATCGGACCAGGAGCTGGGCTGAGGTGTGTGCATTTATAGTGGCAGTGATGAGGCTGATGATGAGGTGCAGGTGTGACTGTAGCCTCCTCTCCCGGAAGGTGCGTCCTCACGCCGTGTAACATCCCAGGGGTGGGGGGTGGGCTCCCTGGAGGCTGACGAGGAGGTGGAAGCCCCCAGGACGGAGCCGGCAGCTCGGGAGACAAGGGTGGAGCCAGCAGTACGGGCATATGGTGCGGCGGCGGCCATCTTGAACGAGGGCTTAGGTGAAGCGGCGGCCATCTTGGGACGAGATGGAAGTATTCTTATTATTTTGAAATCGTCGAAGAAAAGGAGAAGGGAATTGTCGTTAAGTGTAGATTATGTTTAGGTTTAAAAAAAAAGTGTAAACTGCAAAGAAACACTACTTTAAATGTAAAAATACTTATGCACGCAAAGCACAGCACTACAGAGTTGGAGGAGAGAGAGAGCCGAATGATACCTGCACACCGCCTCAAGCTAAACAACAAAGGCTTGATTTCAGTTCACGTTCACCACAACCAGGGACAACAATTAGTTCGACTGAACTCAACAAATTGGTTGCTGCTTTTATTGTTGAGGAGATGCAGCCACTGTCCAGCTGTGCCATATCACCATATCATCTGCAAAATCTCAGTGACAGGCAAAAGGGCGGGTGGCTGCCTGATTGCAAAACCTTTACAAGCTTTTTGGACAGTCCATATGAAAATAGAGACAGACCTGAAGAAAACTTTTGCCGACCTGGAATATGTTTCCACCACTGCAGATTATGGACTGCTCAGAACAAAAGTTTTGTGAGAATTATGTCACAGGTCGAGGTGGGCCAAGCCAGACTGCACCCACCCCTGGACCAGGATCACCCTGAGGAGCGCGTCAAAGGAGGAGGCAGGAGACAGGAATAAAAAAAATGACAACTTTATTTAATGTCTAAAAGCAATTTGAAAATCCTATCTAAAATCTTCTTCCTTCCTCTTCCCAGGAATCCGAGGCAACACTGTGGTAAGTTTATGGACAGGTAGGTATCGCAGGTGAGTAGGTAGGACAGGGCTCGCTTCCTTCTGGCGCTGGTGCCAGACTCACAGTGGTAAAGGACAAACAGGTGGGTATCCCAGGTGAGTAGACGGTCGGAGCTCACTTCCTTCTGGCGCTGGTGCCAGACTCACAGTGGTAAAGGACAAACAGGTGGGTATCCCAGGTGAGTAGACGGTCGGGGCTCACTTCCTTCTGGCGCTGGTGCCAGACTCACAGTGGTGAGTGACGAACAGGTGGGTATCCCAGGTGAGTAGACGGTCGGGGCTCACTTCCTGCTGGCGCTGGTGCCAGACTCACAGCGGTAAAGGACGAACAAGTGGGTATCCCAGGTGAGTAGACGGTCGGAGCTCACTTCCTTCTGGCGCTGGTGCCAGACTCACAGTGGGTGAGTGACGAACAAGTGGTTTCAGGGCTACAACAGACTTAAGTCACAAGCTGAGCGGGCCTTCACTGGAACAGCCGGAATCAACACTTCAAATAGGGGTGAACAGCTCTCACATGGGTGGCAGGAGACAGAGTCACAAGCGGAGCAGGGCTTTCACTGGAACAGACGGAAGCAACACTTCAATTAGAGGTGAACAGCTCTCACATGGGTGGCAGGAGACAGAGTCACAGGCGGAGCAGGGCTTTCACTGGAACAGACGGAATCAACACTTCAATTAGAGGTGAACAGCTCTCACATGGGTGGCAGGAGACAGAGTCACAAGCGGAGCAGGGCTTTCAGTGGACCAGACGGAATCAACACTTCAATTAGAGGTGAACAGCTCTCACATGGGTGGCAGGAGACAGAGTCACAAGCGGAGCAGGGCTTTCACTGGAACAGACAGCATACAACTTCAAGCAGAGGTAAACAGTTCTCACGTGTGCTGCCGGGAACAGAGTCACAAGCTGAGCGGGGCTTTCACTGGAACAGACAGCATACAACTTCAAGCAGAGGTAAACAGTTCTTATGTGTAGTGTGCACACGGGGGGCTTTTCCTTCTGACATCCAACAGGTGACTACAATCGATCTCACTAGGCTCTTATGGTGAACGGTAGACCAGCATGACACATGGGGAGTGCACGGCGATAAAATATAAATCTTCCACACACACACGACAGTCCAACTCCAAACATGCAACGTGATGGGAAACGTCAATTCCAGCACTACAAATCCACTCTTCAAAGTGCAAAATAAGGCCAACACTCACCCAGAGGTCTCGATCTGAAGAGCCGATGATAGTCAGAGTTGGGACAGATGTGGTGAATAATTTCTTCACCACTACAAGCGGGCTTCACTTCGCTGTTTTCAATGGTCAAGGGAGAGGCTAGAGATCGACAGGGAATCAGTATATTTCACTCAGTGCGATGTATACAACGTGATCCAAGCACTCCAAATCAGTATCCAATTTAGTGTAGAAAACATGCGTTTATGAGATTCAATTTGTCAATCACTCATCTCACTCTTTTCCAATCCAGGCGAACGAAATCCACTCTTCAAAACTGCCCTCGGATCCCACAAGCGACACTCCTCTTCTTTCACGATGATCCTTCAGCTGCAACACTCCACAAACGTTTCCCAATGGGAGAGAACCACACCAGATCGACGGGGGAAGACAAAGAAACAACAAGCCCACACGGAGAGAGAACACTCCAGATCAACGGAGGAGAAAAACAACACACCCAGCCTTCTCTTCCACTTGTGTTTTATTCTCTCAAAATGCTGGCGTGGCTTCAATCAGGCACTCAGAGTGAAGTCCCCACACCTGTTGCCAATCTGCCGTTTAGTTGTCATGACAACAGACACACACACCGGCCCGGGGACAGTGTTACACTGAAAGTGCCCCGGCGGGAACACTTCTCTTGTGAAATTAGTTCCAGGGATTATTTGTCACCCCGTGACAATTACACTGGATCGATCCTGCTTCTCTGCATCGCCAAAAAGCTGCAATCGTCTGCGGACGATATCATGGGAGACGTACGTACGATGCCATTGCAGCGAAGATAGAGCAAATTTACAGCTCATGTCCTTTTTGTGGTAAGATTACTGCCACTGTCATGGACAAGTGTGTGAACATTTGTAAAAGCTTCCAGAATGTTTCAAGCTGATGATGATGATGATGATGATGATGATGATGATGAAGCAGAGAATAATGAAGACGAGGTCATATTTACGGATTTGCACAAAGTTTTACGGGATGACGATGAAACCAGCGAAAAATATGTTCCCCCTCCTGAAGACTAAAATTTCATCTTTTAATATAATTTCATTATTTAATATTATGTATCTATTATTATTCTTTATTAATATTCATAATCAGTTGTATTATCCTATGAAGTTTAAAATGCATGAGTTAGACTATAGATTGCATGTACACATGTGTTTAAGGATCATATTCTAGACACAGACACATGGAGGGGGAGTTATATTTTGCTTAGAGATATGCAATGTTCACTTAGCAGAGATGTTAAAATGATGATACTTCAAATGCGTACAGTTGGCATGCTCTTTGCAAGGAGAATGAATGTTTCAACTGATGCAAATGTACCATTTGTATACCACTAATGTATATACCACTAATGTATACACCACTAGTGTATATACCACTAATGTATACACCACTAATGCCCACATAGCAACATTTTGTCGGCCCAGATCCGGCCCACATCTGGCACTTGTGGAATGCGGATCTGGCCACATGCAGCGTGGAATGACGGCCCTTGGGTGGCCCACTCCTGTTTGCCAGATCTGGGCCACAAGCAGGCCATAGCAATGCCACATGTCAGCCAAGAGCAAAGAAATAAACCAGAACAGGACCTTATCTGAGCCACAAAGTTTGTGTATATTAAATATGAAGTCATTTCAGCCTTAATAAAGCCTGTTATCAAGTAGAATCACTGAAGGAAAGAGAACAGAAAAAGAGACAAGCAGAAACACAAGAACTAAAACTGACTTCAGTCACAGCCTTAAAAGAAATCCACTGAAGATAAATACATTAAATCTGTGAAGATCTCAGCAGAGGAGGATTAAACAACTCCACAAACAGCATTACCAGCTTCACTTATTACTAACCAGACTGACTTTATTTCTGTCAGACGTCTACAGAAGTTCTTATTGAGAATTAACAGAGGTTTAACTCTGTTTCATTTAAAGTCACCATAACAGTGATTAGTGTTTCCATTAGTTGGGCTCTTAACCCTCTAAGCGCCACAGTCGAGTTTACTCGACAAGATGCGGCACTCAATAAAACGGCCGATTTTATCAAATAGGGTGTCAAATTTCGTTCGACCTTCCCTCCACTAGATGGCAGACATGTCAGGCTTCATCCCCGACTCAAAAAAAACGTCATGCTTCTATATAAAATCTTCGAGCTAGAGCGCATTGAATCAGTGCGAACAAAAGCGGAGATAGTGTGCGAGTGAGCCAGTTTATCAGAGCAATATTTTCAACGTCAGCGAGTATTTACATTAGATTATTATTATTATTATATTATTATTATTATATAATGGCATCAAAGCTTACCCGCAATGAAGTGTTGGGTCTTTTATTCGCGGACCCTGATTCTGAAGGGGAATATCTGCCTTCAGAAGATGACGGTGATTCTGAAAGTGAAACTATAGTCCTACACCAAGCACAAACGGTGAATCCTTTGCCCAATCTAGATGGTCCTTTGCCCAATGTCAGTGGTGGGAACAATGTTTCCCGTGGTCGGAGTGTTCATGGCGAGGTTAGCAGGCGTGTTAGTGTTGTGGGGAACGAGGCGGGAGATTTTTACCGCGCTAGCCATGTAGCTTTGTCCTCTGACCGTGTGCTTCTCCGCGATCGCGGCGACAGTATTATGGTGGAGACTTTGTCTAATGCCACTGGGTATGTTAGACGAGGTCGAAGTATTCATAGGACAGTTAGGGGGCAACGTGGAGGCAGGGTGGGGGAGTCGTAATGACAACGACAGTAGTCCGAGCTGTGCGCACTCGGCGCGCGCGCGAGGCAGATCTGGCCGCGCCCGCGCTGCTCGTAGCAGGAGCAGAGGCGGTGTGACACGGGGCAGAGGGGCTATTATGCATAATCTATCGCAAGCTGATGGAAATGCTGGCTTTGAGTATTTGGCCAATGATGAGGATGAGTACCAAAGTTGGATCATGCCTTTTGATCAGCCAATTGGATATCTGGGGGAAAAAGAACTCACTAATGCCAATTTGCCCCTAGATTTTTTATCACTCTTTCTCTCTGATGATTTCTGGAATTTACTTGTAAATGAGACAAATCGCTACGCCCATCAGTTTTTAGCCTCCCATCAACTCCCTCCACACTCCAGATTTCATCAATGGTCTGACGTAACTGTCAGTGAAATGAAAGCCTTCTTTTCTCTGCATTTGAGTATGGGTCTGGTAGAGAAATCAGAGTTGGAGGATTATTGGGCCGAATATTGGCCAACAGCAACACCTGGATTTGGCAAGGTGATGTCTAGGAATAGATTTGAGATGATTTTGTCTTTCCTTCACTTCACCAATAATGAGGAGTGTGTTGACAGGGGTCAGCCAGGGTATGACAGGCTGTTTAAAATCCGCCCAATCATTAATTTGGTCATCCCCCGGTTTTCAGCAGTGTATGGTCCATCTAAGCAGCTGTCATTGGATGAAATGACCATTGCGTTCAAAGGCAAATCAACACTAAAAATGTACAATCCAAACAAACCAGACAAATATGGCTACAAAGTTTTTGCTCTGAGTGAAGCCATGTCAGGCTATGTGCTACAGTGGTCCATGTACACTGGACAAAGTAGGCCTAATGCAGGTGATTTCGGTGCTACACACCTTATTGTCCGTGAGCTGATGGCCCCGTACACAGGAAAAGGGCATGAGGTGTACATGGACAGCTATTACACCTCGCCAGCCATAGCAGATGAGCTGGCAAGCAATGATTCGGGTTTGTGTGGGACTGTCAGCAGTAAGAGGAAGGGGATGCCAAAGGGCCTCACCCGTGAACAGTTACCAATGAGGAAGGGAGATGATCCAGTGTTCATGAGGAAGTGGAAAATGCTAGCTTGTGCATGGCATGATACAAAGCGCCTCACAATGCTCTCTACACTGCATTCCAACACATGTGTCAGAAAGCGCATCAGGGCTAAACACACTGATAGTGGCTACAGGGAGATAAATAGGCCTGTTTGTGTTGATGACTACAATTCATTCATGGGGGGTGTCGACACAGCAGACCAGAGAATGAAGACCTACCTCTTTCCCCATAGGTCAAGGAAATGGTACAACAGGATTTTCAATGCCATTCTCAGTGTAAGCATGGTGAATGCCCACATCATTTACTGCCGCTGCACTGCTGCTCCTCACAAGCCCCTGAAAGTCTTCGTGCAGGATGTCATCACTGCTTTACTGGAAGGCTTTTCCAGGAAAGAGAGCAACAAAGGCCGAAAGTCATCCTCACTGGGAGACTTGCCACAGAGACTCACTGAGCGCCACTTTATCTGCCAGGCTGATGGTTACCCAGATTGTGTAGCTTGTTCTGATCGGACCCGCCCTAAAGGGCCGCCGTCAGACAAAATACATGTGCAGGCAGTGTGGGGTGGGTCTTTGTGTTGTGCCATGCAACGAGAGGTACCACACCATGAAACACTACAAGAAATGTCACCTGGATGGATAGGGAGTCATTATCTCTACAGCAAAAGGCCTGCTAAATAATTTTTTTTTTTTTGTCTGCCATAGTAATGATTTACACTGTTGATTTATCTATTTCCCTGACCATTTAGTAGTGTACAATATGCGTTATTTTTTGTGTGTTCATGTCCTTGTGATGTGTGCGTCTTTGTCAGCAAAAAAAAACCCCAAAAACATCAACAAAAACCAAAAAAAAAAAAAAAAAACTAACATTGTCTCTCGTCTTGTCTCGTCATCTCACTCATGATCTGTGCCTTGCCGTGGCGAGTGAGCTTTTGAACTAAACAGGTCTTGTCTACTTGTGTTTGTGTGTCATATGAATAATATATATGTGCCCCATACATGGAATCAGAGTGCCTACTGTATGTAGTAAATGGAAAATCTCTCCCTCGGGTCCAGCATGCATTGCAGCAAGGTACTTTTGATTGTCACCATTGTTGAGATTCATATGCTGATTATTGATGTCTGTGTGTGTTATGATTGATCAGATTTTTGTCCTCATGTTTGTTAAAATCTTCTAACTGATTGTTGTAATATTGCCAGATCTCATGCGGCAGAAACACAGGGTTTGAGATATGAATATATTAATGATACAACACAATTGTTAGAGTCAAATGACATTAGTGAATCAGTCTATTTCATGAATAGTATATAACCATCAACAGATCATCATCATCATCATCTGATCTCGTTTGTGATCGCTAGCTATCTTTTCTGCTGCAAATGTGTTTGAACAACACACTGTCACAACAGCCAAAATGAACAAGAGATATTTTAAGAGTTAAGAGCCCAACTAATGGAAACACTAATCACCGTGACGGTAACTTCAAATTAAACAGAGTTAAACCTCTGTTAATTCTCAATAAAACTTTTGTAGACGTCTGACAGAAATAAAGTCAGTCTGGTTAGTAATAAGTGAAGCTGGTAATGCTGTTTGTGGAGTTTTTTAATCCTCCTCTGCTGAGATCTTCACAGATTTAATGTCTTCTTTTCTCTTCAGTGGATTTCATCTAAGGCTGTGACTGAAGTCAGTTTTAGTTCTTGTGTTTCTGCTTGTCTTTTTTTTCTGTTCTCTTTCCTTCAGTGATTCTACTTGATAACAGGCTTTACTAAGGCTGAAATGACTTCATATTTAATATACACAGGTTTTGTGGCTCAGATAAGGTCCAGTTCTGGTTTGTTTATTTGCTCTTGGCTGACATGTGGCATTGCTATGGCCTGCTTGTGGCCCAGATCTGGCAAACAGGAGTGGGCCACCCAAGGCCCGTCATTCCACGCTGCATGTGGGCCAGATCATCTTTCCACGTGTGCCAGATTTGGGCCGGATCTGGGCCGACACAATGTTGCTATGTTATAAATGTATATTAAAAATGAAAATACAAATGACTTTGGAAACACTATTACAGTCTGTAAAAAGGGTCCATTGTGTGTGATCTCAAGTCAATAATGATTATATGTTAATATTAAAATGCATCCCTCTTTATTGTGAAGCGTCTCATCAGCAGAGCAAGGACTAATAATGACTTTACCTTGTCATTCTGTTAAAGTCTCTTGCCTCACAATCTCAGTATGAGGCTAACAGGGAAGTTTGCCTGTTCTTCGGTGTGTTTTCTGAGGGAAAAGTAAGATTAAAATCATTCAGACGAAACACATCAGTTGTCACAAAAGTGTATTTGAGTTAAAGATCCACTAGATCAATGACACACAGAGTTTATTCACTGATATGATCAGAGCATCATCAATGAATTACATATCTCTGTAACATGTACAACTTGATGTAACGTTACAATATAAAATGTACAAGAATGAGATGTGTTGATACTATATTTCTGGTACGAGCGAAAGGATCGGAAGGTAATTCAGTGACTCAGTGTTTGTTATTGTTTATGAGATAATGGCAGCTAGTGTGATAGCAGTGTTTTCATAGCTTTAAACTGATACTGACTTTACACGCAATCTGAGCGAATACACAGCGAACGCATCGCCAAACATTCAGACTAACGCTCGCATAATGCAAAACGAGTAAATTGAGAGTTTCAAACCTGTCTGTTTGTTTCTCTTTCTGCTGCTATGTCTGTATTCAGGCCTGGCTCGGCCGAAACGTTGCTAATGCCAACCAATTACTTCCGGGTCAGCCGAACAAGCCGAGCGAGAAGCGCATGCGCGAATAGCGGTAAAAATACAAATCTGTTTATATATTGCCTATTTGCAAATATTTTCATTTTTGAATTATTACAAGCTACGGAGCCCCTAAAGGGCTTTTTCGCAAAACGTTGCGTTTCGTTGTAGCTCGTTGTCTAGGTTACTGTGGTTGTAAATATGTGTCATTTGTGTTTAAAAGGGCAACTCAACCGTACAAACACCAAAAACTACTCAAAACACCACCACGTCCCTTGCATATTTAAAACAGTAATATCCTATACTTAACATAAACTAATCTTGACAAACTATATATCATTTGAAAGCTTACAATCTCTAGTTTACATATTAGGTGACTGATTTTAAAAATAAATTACAGAGGAGCCGTAATTTATCCATTGTTTTTTTTAATGCACATAAAAGTTTCTTAAAAGTTTTTTTCTTAATTTATTTCACTTCTACAAAAATCTGCCAAATGTCTTCTTTAAAACAAGACCAATCTTACATCTATATTCCAAAGCATTCTTGAATTACAACCATTTAAGTTCGGAGTGTGCATTTTCATGTCTATTTAAAAAAAAGGGGGTTAAGGGCTTCGTAACAAACACACTGTTCAAATGGTTTAGTAAATGTATAGCCTATAGACCTTACACAAATAACCTACAGGAATCCTGCAGGATTTTCTCCATTGCTAACACACACATTTCCCAAATCAGTTCTCAAACAGACACATTTCTTAAACGTTTAATTCATTCCACCTGTTTTCACATCACAATTTTCTTCATGATTTCTGCAAAACTCGACACAAAAATGCCCTGGTTTTACACAGGTTTAATCATGTTCTCATGATGATCAGACTCACACACACTCAGAGAAGCAAGAAGAAGACAGACAGAAAAGAAAAAAGCATTATATTTTCGTGAAGTAAATTTTTTCGTGAAGCAAGAACTTTTCCTTAATTTCATATTTTCAGCTTCAGAATCTTTCTTTTTATCCAGATCTAGAGCTCACTGCTTTTTTTTTTTTTTGCAACAACAACAACACTGATACTATACATTTCTCCATATCTGGAAATAACTATTTTACATAAAAACTTTACATAAACAAACAACAACTATCAAACGTTGTGAAAGTCATTTATTTCTTGAGTTCCTGATTTCCATCCCTTGAGACCCAATATCTGAGATCTCAGCTTCTTCAAGGGATAGTTCACCCAAAGATGAAATTAGACATGATTTACTCCTCAAGTCATCAGGTGTGTGACTTTCTTCTTTCAGACGAACACAATCTGAGTTATATAAAAACATGTCCTGGCTCTTCCCAGCTTTATAATGTGAATGGCACTGATGTCATTTCCACATCTTCACTCCTTACACTGTTCACGATCATTTCTGTTATTTCATTATTCAAAACCACACTATCCTCAATCTGTTCATTTAGTAATGATCCTGTGTTTGATCATTTCAACCGAAAGGTACTTTTGAGAATGTAATAATACAAATAATTTGTGTATTTATGTGTCACTACAATACAAACTAAATTAATGAGATTTTCATCACACATCATTTTTGCTTTGGGGTCAGTATGATCCCGATCGACTTTTCTTTAATTAAAA